>CAUYLG010037662.1:0-104846 GCA_963573385.1 Cacajao melanocephalus
AGCTTTAAATAAAATATTGGTTGGCTGCTTGTTTGTTATTTTCATCCCTTATTCCTTCCTGTCTCCATTGTTAAGCACAATTATTGGCATAAAAGAGGTTTTTAATACCCATTTTTAGACTGCATTCTAGCCTGGGCAATAAAACAATAATCCCATTTTCTCTCCCTCTTTCTCTTCCTCTTTCTTTCTCTCTTACATTCTTTTTTTTCTTTCTTTCACTCTCACTTTCTTTCTTCTCTTTTTCTTTCAAAAAAACAAAAAACAAACAAAAAAAAATAGACATAACGAAGGCCAGAACAAATTGCCCCTTTCATATAACAACTCTTTGGGAAATATGTCTGGCTTAAGCAAATTTTTATGTTTGAATGGAAGATTAAATTAGCTTTATAAATTTATTTATTTTTATTTTTGAGACAGAGTCTCACTCTGTCGCCAGGCTGGAATGCAGTAGTGCAATCTTAGCTCACTACAACCTCTGCCTCCAGGTTCAAGCAATACTTCCGCCTCAGCCTCTTGAGTAGCTGGGATTACAGGCACACGCCACCACACCCAGCTAATTTTTGTATTTTTAGTAGAGAAAGAGTTTCACCATTTTGGCCAGGATGGTCTCAATCTCTTGACCTTGTGATCCACCCACCCTGGCCTCCCAAAGTGCTGGGATTATAGGCATAAGCCACTGCACCCGGCCAGCCTTATAAATTTCTTAATGTATAGAGAAATTCATAATCAAAACCAAAGTAAAATAGTTACAAATGTCTAGATCTTTATTTTCTGAAGAAAATTACTTTTTCTTTTTTTTTAAATTACTTTTGTTTATATATTTTGATTTTTCAGTATATTGGGGTAAAATAGTTTCCAACAATATGTTATACAATATACTATTGTCATACTATTATAGAGTAGGCTAAGCTGCTGTACCAAAGAGAGCCCTAAAAATTCAGTGGCTCAAAGAACAGCCAAGTTTATTGGTGTCCCAGGTAACAACCCAAGTAAGTGTCCCAGCGTGGTGGGCAGCTCTGCACCCATCAGTCGCTGGAGACTAGGCTGGCAGCAGCTCTGCCACCAACAGTCAGCTTTCAGTGTGCTCTGGTCATGGCATTCCAGCTGTCTGAATGGGGAAAAGAGGAATCCCTGGCGAGGGGTTTCCTCTCATGTAGATAAGGCAGAAGTTCCTCAAGTCTCCCATACTCATATTCAATTGGCAAATGTCCAGTCACATGGCCACACCTCACTACAAGGGAGATTCATGTGCCCAGGAAGAGGGGAAGAACAAAAATAGTGGAAAGCTGTGGTCTCCATATACTCTTTAATTATGAAAAATTATAAATAATTAGCAACATGCATTGCAAGGTCTCTGATGTAGTTTGGATCTCTGACCCCACCCAAATCTCATGTTGAATTGTAATTCCCAATGTTGGGGGAGGTACCTGGCGGAAGGTGACTGGATAATGGGGGTAGATTTCCCCTTTGCTGTTCTCATGATAGTGAGTGAGTTCTCACGAGAGCTGATGGTTTAAAAGTGTGTAGCATTTCTCTCTTTGCTGTCTTTCTCCTACTCCACCATGAGAGATTGTGCCTGCTTCCCTTTCACCTTTTGCCATGACTGTAAGTTTCCTGAGGCCTCCCTAGCCTTCTGTACAGCCTGTGGAACTGTGAGTAAGTTAAGCCTCTTTTTCCAGAAATTACCCAGTCTTAGGTATGTCTTTATAGCAATGAGAACAGATTAATATAGTCTCTAAGAATGTTATACAAACACAATAAAATACAAGAAATGAAAGGTTAATTTTTTTCTATTACAAACATATTTAACAAGGTAAAAACAAAGGCAGGCCTCTCTGATTTTATGTTACCACATCAAAAAGATTTTTGTTACCAAACACACAGAGGAAATAGCCAACTTAAAATAAATCATGTTCTAAAAGCTGGATATTCATTTTCTCTTTGAAACAATGTTCTAAAAATGGCCAGGTTCCAAAATTATTTCAAGAGGACTTATTTATTTTGTGTATTACATCAACAATGAAAAGCAATAGAAGACAATACTGTACTGTAGCATTCAAAATGGAAAAACTGTTAACTAGAAAAAAGTTTAAAGTAGTTTTTTTTGAGACAGGTTCTCATTTTGTTGTTCAGGCTGGAGTGCAGTGGCATAATCACAGCTCACTGCAGCCTCGACCTCTTAGGCTCAAGCAATTCTCCCACATCAGAATTCCAAACAGCTGGAACTACAGTTATGCACCACTATGCCCAGGTATTTTTTTTTTTTTTTCAATTTTTGGTAGAGATGGGCTAAAGCAATCCTCCTGCTTAGGCCTCCCAGAGTGCTGGGATTTCAGGTCTGAGTCACCATGCCTGGCCATAAAGTACATTTTAGATAAGGAAATCAAGTACAACTAGAGAAGTGTATGGTGTGGAGCAGGGCATAGGAAATGAAGGCTTCAATATAAAGTAAATTTTTAAAAGCATTGTGGCAGTGAACACACACCAAAATGCATGATTTTGCTGTTTTCTTCCTTCAAGGTTTATCACAAGCAAAATTCATAGCTTATCAGCTGTGTATTACAGGTAGATTTAGGGAACAAAATGGGAGAGAGAAAATAATGAATGGAAGTGGAGGAGGAGGAGAGGATTCTAGAAGAAACAGGAAAGAGCTGGGAGGCAGCAGAAAGGAGGAAAAGGCTTCCAAGTATAAGTCTCTAGGTCCACATGTGCATGTAAAGAAAGCGATGGCAGAGGGAGGACAAGATTGAGGGTTAGGGCAAGGGACAAAGACTGACTCATGCATGATCTCTTAGGGGAAAGGAGGAGAGCAATTTGGAACTGAGTTTTCCCTGGCCCAACCATCAGGAATTCGTTTAGTGCCTGCAGTGCAGGTCTTGGGCTGGGGGGTGGGGCAGTGTTAAAGTGACCATGTGTAGAGAAAGAATGTTCACGTGCTGAGAGGAATTCAGGGAGAGGCTGACCTCTATTTCATTTTTTTTTACTTGGCACAAGGAAAGTTCATGGTTTAAAATTAAGAGAAGGATAACATCTTAAAACGCAAACTAAAAGAATCTTCATGGCAGAAGATTCTTAAACTAGCCTAGGGCAAACAAAAAGATACTACCTCTGCACAAGATCCTGATGAATATGCCCAGACTCCTTGCATCTTTCGAGTACACATTTGCTTCTTTCTTTCTAGCTGTTCTATTTCAGTTCAACTTAATAGTTCCCCTATGGCTTATGACATGACTTCTGATGATGCCTGACGTTGAGTAAAATGGCAATTTGGAGCAGTTTGATCTGGGGGTGAGCCCTGTGTTTTAAACACAGTGGAGGCCTATTCCCTAGGAACCTGACTGACTGCTCACAGCTCATGGACTGCAAAGCTCACCAACGGATACTGGGTTTTCTAGCTTGACAACTGCATGTACTGTAGTCAGACACACATGACATTTGGGTTCCTCTAAAATGGCCTTGAATTGCTTTCAAAGCAGTACTTGGTTTAACGGTGGTACAAGCAACAATAACCCATCACCATGGGTATCAAGAGCCCAGACTGTAAAGCTCAAACATGAAACAAAGATTTCTTTAACTTTTGAAAATGACAGTCCCCTTTGAAAATGAACATAAATTGTCACATTGGCTGCAAACTATTTAATCAAATGTTTTCTGTGGTTTCAGAGAATACAAAGACAACCCCAAACATGCCAGCACAATTTCTCTCACCAATTTCTTTCATTCCAGCTTATGGCAACATTAATTATTTCTCAGAAATAAAAGTTGACAAACAAGGGATAGAAGTGGTATCAAGTTTAATGAAAACAAATGTCAGTACAGAAGGTTTAAAAAAATTGTCTGCAGTCTGTCTCAAATCTTAACTCTGACCCTAATTAGCTGCATTATCTTGAGCAGGTCACCAGATGTGTAGATTTGATCCCTCAACTAGAAGATGAAGGGATTGGATGATAGAAGCTCTAGGACCCCTTCCAGCTCAACAGGCTGTGATGCTAATTTTTCAGCGTAAGTTGTGCCATGACAGGGAACTTTCTTGGCAGTCTGTGGTTGCTTGGGATGGAGTATCCAGCTTCAGGCCTATGCAAATCTGCCCTGAACAGCTATCTTACTGCTGCTCTGGTCCCTCTGCTAGAGGCTGCTTAGATGGAGGTAAGTTCAGGGAAATTCTGTACCCAGCTCTGAAGAGTTTTTGAAAAGCTGCCATATGACTCTTAAAAGGTTTTCCCATATGTTCTGACTACCCTAAGCCAACTTTACAGAAAAACACAAACAGACACTCACAGTCAACACCAAGAAACCCTTTGAACATTACTCTTTTGCTCAGCCCCTACCCTGCCATGCAGAATTCTTTCAGAACAATAAAGCCAAGTCGGACTCAGACTCTGAATAAAACATTAATTTTTTAAACAATAACACATCAGAGGCCTGGTTTACCAGTATTTTTAATTTACTGTTTGCAGTAATAACCTCTGAATAAGAATATTTATCAGCAGAAGGAAGAAAAACCAAAACCAAAACCAAACAAGTGCATGAATGAAACATTTCTGTTTGCCCACCTGGGGACTAACAGCCACATCTAATGTTAACATTCATCTCAGAATCACCACTAGAACATCAAGTCTCCTTTTTTCCTGCTCCTAAGAGGCTGGGTTTCTGGTCACACCAACTCCTTGTCCCACCGTAAGAAAGCACCTCACGAAAAGATCAGGCTTCTCCCAACCTGAAACTTCTGGTTCCTGTAGACAGACCAAGGCTAGTAGCTCACATGAACTGAGGCCTACTCTATCTCAAATACAGTTAATCCTTCAACCACATTTTTTGGAAAATAATCATTATCATCATTCTCTTTTACACATACAGATGCTGGGGGTCCAAATAGATTAAATAAACTGCCTCATGTCAGCACCAGCATCACTACTACAGATAGATGCTGATGCCACACAACTCACAACTTGCCTGGAGCCATCTCTGGTGCTCTGTTCTGCTGCCCTCGAGGATAGAGTTAGGGTAGCCAGGATGAAAAAGGGATTTAAAAAGTAACAAACAGCATCTTTTAATGTCCTTGCTTTTCATTCCCAAAGATTCTGTCCTTTAGAGAATTGTCTTGTTCAGGCTCAGGTCTCTGAAGAGAGCTCTGAAAAGTGGATTAATTTGCTTTTCATTTATCTAACAAAGACTCACTCAAGCCTCTCTCATGCACAGTGAGTACTGAACTGGCTATAAGACAGCAGGTTTGAAAGAAAGAGGAAATAACTCCCAGATGTCGTCCATATCCTAGAATGATTATAATCCAGTGCCTAGCAGCCTTTCAAACCTCTACCATGCCTGTTTACCTTCCAGTACATCTCTTCAGCTCACATAACGTTCTGCTTATTAAGAAATATTTTTACTAATTTTTTTCTAAAAACCCTTTAAAATATATATATATATACTTAATTACTATACTTTAAGTTCTGGGATACATGTGAAGAATGTGCAGGTTTGTTACACAGGTATTCATGTGCCATGGTGGTTTGCTGCACCTATCAACCCATCATCTACATTAGGTATTTCTCCTAATGCTATCCCTCCCCTTCCTCCTAACCCCCTGTCAGGCCCCAGCGTGTGATGTTCCCCTCCCTGCGTCCATGTGTTCTCATTGGAAAAATCCTTTTTTATCTCCTTGTTTGCTCCTGCATAACATGACCAGACAGGATTGGACCCCTTCCCTACAAGGCCTTCATAGTAAAATGACTATTGCTGTTACATTACAAAAGAGGAAAGGGGAGACTGGCATGCTATTCTGTCTTTAATTTCAGATACTTGGATTCTAATAAATAGTGTTTTTGTTGTAACCAGCCCTTTCCAAGGGAATATCAAGTGCTAAAACTTAAAAAAAAGAACTAAAAAACATCTCTGCCCTAAGGGGAAGAAAAAAATTTCCTTTTCTTCATTTACTCTCTGAAACTACATGGGGCTGAATTATCTACTTGTGTCTAGAATCACTGGAGTGTTGTTAGGCTTTTTTTTCAGTTTGATATACTGTCATAACCCCTATTAGTATGTGGACCTTCCAGTTTTGAGAGCCAAGGGGCAACAAGTGACATAAGGCTATTTCTTCTTAGGCTATCAACGTTTTGTTAATTTATTTGTTATAAAGCTTTAGTGACTGATAGAGCTCACTAGATAATGACTTTCATGGAAACCACCATTCAGAAATTGATACATAAATACTAACAGTGAATCCGTAAAGTATAAAACAGACCACAGAATTACATTAAGTGAATATGATGTTCCTAATGTTGATCTCTCTTCAAGACTTATCTAGTTTGTTTTCTGGGTTCTTTTAGCTGTATTTTGAGCTGCTCTTTAGGGCATTATCAGAAGCAGGAGCAAGCTTCAGCTCCCATCTCCTCTTCCAAAGGCACCAATTCTAATTTGTGATTCATAGATTCATAACGCTAAAACTAGATGCAACATTCGAGAAAATTCTGTAAGCCTTTGTTACAGGAACAATACAGCCCCACCTGGGAATGTAGTCCTCTTGGAATATACACACAGTCTTGTAGGGGATGCACAGGAGCCATGGAGAGGAAAAGGGGACTCCCAATAGCCAGCCAGATCTGCCAGCCAGGGCTGGGGTTCACCAGGGAGGCATATTTTCAGATCATCCTTCTGTCTTAGAGAATGTGCAGGAAGGCAAAGTGACTTGCTCTGGTTCAGGAAGATAATTCATGAAATATTACTCACAGGATTGTTTCCTAGGATGGCCTTTTATTGGGTAAAAGAAAGAAACGAGTAAAATGCACTTAGTTATCTTAGTTATAGTCATCCATGGGTTATTCCATCCATGGAAAGTGACTTGGAAACTTACCAGTCACTCTAAAATAAAACAGAGGTGAACAGTCCACGGTGAGGCTTTGATGTTGCAGACCTGCCCAATCTTCACTCACTCCTCACCCTCAGCACACTCTGGGCACTAGGTGAAAGGAATCTGCCTAATCCAAACTCTCAACTTGCAATTCCACTCTGATCTTTTCACCTTGAGCTGGTGCCAATTCTATCAGTTATCTCTGATTCTTTCCTCACTCTTTAGCTACCTATTGCAATGGCCAATGCAGACTTCAAAGCCAGACTTCCTGGGTTTGAATCTTAGCCCTGCCACTATCTAACGATAAAACTGTGGGCAAATTACTTAATCTCTCTGTGCCAAGGCTTCTGAATCTACGACATAAATATAACACCTAATTTTTAAGAGTTATTGTGAGGATTTAAAAAGTTGATATGTGAGGATTTAAAAAGTTGATATGTGAGCATTTAGAACAGTGCCTGGCACAGAATATACTGAAATAGAAAACTAGAATTATTTGCTTTGATGAAAGTATATGTTCACCTAACAGCCTCCAGATAATAATTATTACAATTATGATGTTATAACAATACTTATGTACCCGGCACTGTACTTTACACACATTCCAACTGACCCTCACAATAACTCTGTGTGTGCCACTAATATTATCTTCCCCTTCCTACCACCCTCTTCTCTTTTTGCAGATAAAAAAGTTAAGGCCTTTCTGTCTCCCTCTCTTCTTCTCTCGTGCTCCTCTCTTCTGCTCCCTCTCCCTCTTTCTCACACTCCCACCGTGTGACAGCTGGCTCCCCTTTCCTTCTGCCAGGATTGGAAGCTTCCTAAGGCTCTCATGAGAAGCTAGGCAGATGCTGGCACCACATTTCCTGTATAGCCTGCAGAATTGTTGATAAGCCAATTAAACCTCTTTTCTTTATCAATCTTAAAAAAAAAATGGAAGGCAGAAAATAAAGACCAGAGAACCTAACTTGCTCATGATCATTTGGGCAGAAAGAAGCAGAGCCAGGGTTTTGAACTAAGATCTGTCTTGGTATCTTTCCAATCTCTCCAGAAAAGGGTCTTAGAGTTCTTTTGTTTCCATAAATCAGTTGTCTCACTTCCCATACAGGTCAGGAAGGCTGGGCTCTCCATAGATGGAAGAGCAACAGGAAGGGAAAGATTTCTCTTGGAAGGTGCTAGGGATGAGATAATGACACAGTAAACGTCTTAACTAGCTCACCCACTGCCTTCCACCATGCCACACGGTGCCCATGCAGACTGTGCTACTGGAGCCCACCCCAGGTTCCTTGCTTACTCGATTACAATATCATGCTCTGATCCCAGCCAAAGCGGTAGTATTTCTCATTCCTATATCAGTAGTTCTTGGCGTCATTTAATTCTACCCCAGCCTTGGAGTAAAGGGAATTTCTTTTCCTTTCCCAGAAGGGGGGGAAAAGAAGAAAAAAAAAAAGATTTTCCTCTGTTTCTTCAGAGCCCACAGTAGCCAATATCTTGTCATTCTTGCCCCACACCCATTCTGTTGTCACTGTATCTCCCATTACTCTAATATGGTATCTTCAGCGGAAGGTCTGGAGCTGGTGAAGGCCCTGGGAAGGGAAGGGCTGCAGGTATACCAAGCTCCCATCTCACCTCTGGAGCTTCCTGTCCACCTCTTCACTTCATCCCTGAACCAAAAGCTTCACCCAGCACCTCCCAGGACAGCTTCTAGGCACTCCCGTGAAATTCAGGTGAATCAACTACATGGTCTTTGTTTTTCCCAAAAACCCATCAGAAGTATCCACGCTGGGTATAGCTCATGAGGCTAAATTTAGGAAGGAGGGCCAGGCATGATAGTTCAGCTCCCAGCACTTTGGGAGGCGAAGGCACGTAGATCACTTGAAGCCAGGAGTTCAAGACCAGCCTGAGCAACGTGGCAAAACCCCTTCTCTACCAAAAATATAAAAATTAGCTAGTCTCATAACTCAGTCTCAAAATAAATAAGAATTGTAAAATAAAAGAAATAAATTTAGGAAGGGGAATAGCATGGGAAAGATGTCTACTCTGTTTCCCCTCCCCATATTATTTAACTGTCAAACTATTAGAAAATGTTAGGGAAACTGAAGTTGAATGTGGTTATATGAAGAGTGGTGGAAAAACTGTCTGAAGAGAGAGAGATGACTGTAAGGAGGCTAGGGAAAATAGCAATCCTAGTGGGCAGCAAAAGGTATTAGCAGAGGAAAGATAAGTAGGCAAGCATAGTTCTAGGGCTAGTGAGAGACAAGAAAGAAGGAGACTGGCAAGTAAGCCTCAGACATAAGCCTTAACCCAAGGGTTCCCTTGTCCCATCCCAGACTGTCTAGACCCATCCTAAATTTTCCTAACATCCTCAGTTCTTCTCCTATTGGGCACCTTGTCTCAGTCTCAGAAGTCACCACCAGTTGCCACTGCTTGGCACAAAGGGTGGGAGAGCGGAGACAGGATTCCTGAGCCCCATTAGAATAGATGTATTCCTCGCATCTCTAGTTTTCTTTTTTTTCTAGTTGATCTTGGAATATATATTCCTTTACAAACAAGATCATGCATGTTGTTTGGCTGCTGCAGTACTTTCCATAGTATGCTTTGCTTGTTGTCAGATTATTAGGGGTTGTTCTGCAGTTGTAACCCATATATGAGAGTGTTTCCATGTGTAGTGAGTAAGTGGTGCCCTGCCCAGATCCCCTTCTTGGACTGGTGAACATCCCTGGCTGCTGTGTTAGTTGTTCTTGGAAGGTTACTCTTGCCTGTTGGGGAATAGAAGTTCCTTGCCTGGGGGTTATCACTGACCCACTGCCAGTGAGTGACTGACAATGGGGGTACAAAAGGCCAGTCTCCTCCTTGTCTCAAGGGGACTAACACTGTGGTGCCACTCTTGCTCTAGGGTTCTTTGTTTTGTATTTCTATAAAGGAATGCTTGAGGCTTGGTAATTTATAAAGAATTTATAAAGAATGTTTTGTGTTGCTATAAAAAAAAAAGAATGCCCAAGCCTGGGTAAATTCTAAAGAGGTTTATTTGGCTCATGGTTCTATAACTGTACAAGAAGCATGTCACCAGCATTTGCTGCTGGTGAGGACCTCAGGCTGCTTCCACTCACGGCCAAAGGTGAAGAGGAGCCCATGTGTGCAGAGATCACGTGAGAGAGGAAGCAAGCAGTGGGGAGGAGTAGAGGGGTGGAGAGCATCAGGCTCTTTTTAACCACATCAGGCTCTTTTCTCAGGTACTGAGGAAGAACTCACTCCTTCTCACTATCCAGGGAGGGCGTTAATCTGTTCACCCATGACCCAAATACTGCCCATTAGGCCTTACTTCCAACATTGAAGATCAAATTTAAACTTGAAGTCTGCGGGGACAAACATTCACACTATAGCAGGTTCCCCACAGGATCAGACCAAAGCCAGTCTCCAGCTGAAGCCACGCCTTTTTTTAGCTTTAACCTCTTGCTCCCTGCTACCTCTCTCATTCCCCCTCTCCCTTTTTGACCATCCTCAAAAAGACATTTGCACAAGAATCCCTGTCTCGGGCTCCTCTTAAGGGAATCTGACCTAGGACACATGCTTGTTCACGTTTGTTAGAGGGCTTTTTTTGTCACCAGAGATCAGATACATCTCTGGGTAAACCAAGGGTAAGATGAGAAGCGGCTTGATGGGACCCTCAAACCAAACTTCTACATACAAACCAACTCAACTGATAATATGCCTGATATCTGCTCTCTTGTTGACACTAACCGCATTCTATCAGATCCGAGATGAAGATTTATTTATTCAGTCCAAGGTAAATTTTTTCTCACTACAGAATATGAAGTATACTTACTAAAAAGAAGTAGCTACATTGCATTTATTATTAACTCATTTGTTAGAATTATTTAAAATGTGGCTGCATGATTCCAAATTATCTTGTAATAATTATTCTTGCTATGATAGTACAAACGTCACATTTAAAAATCTGTTCCTGGGTGTTTTTTTTTTGGTGTTTTTTGTTTTTCTCCATGAACTATAAATTCTGCTATTGAGGATGGTTGAGTCTCTGATAAGGATGCTCTTACTAATCTAGCAGGGTTTTCAAACAGATCATATTTCCAGTTTGTAACTAATAAAAATATAATTAAATACATGAAGAAAAAGCAGAACATAATTTAATCTTCCGCTATGATTCAGAAGTCATGTCAGGCTCATTATTATAAACCTCAATTACAGTATTGCAGCAATGTAGTGAGATGGGTGAGGGGCATTCAGGTTGAAAGAAAGCCAGATAGACCAGATTTTATTGCATGTATTTACAAAGATGGAACACCGTAACATCTGGTACCTCATTCACTGTTGTTCCTCCAATATTCTTATCCTAGTATAGGTTCTTGTAGAGTCCTCCATACTTAATCTCAGCTAAGTCCATTCTTATAGCCTCCAATGAAAGAATCATGACTTTTTCATTTCCATGGACTTATCCTCTCAAATAACTTCCACCTAAAGAAGGATCCAATCATAGTTTAAATCTGATTTCCTAATACATTTCAATGTATTCTCTTTGGTATAATCTGTTGTATTTTCCATTTATAGTTTATGCTTTCTCTGCTATATTTTATTAACAAAATATACTCATCATCACCTTCCTGACCCATGAGATTATTTGAGTTATCTTTTAAGTTGTTTATGATTTGGTAACTAAACACTTATTTTTTAAGAAGAAACTATCATTAAATAAATAATTCCTATAGATCTGATAACTGCTTGCTGTCTCTAAGAAGAACATTTGTATTGGTCAAATAAATCACAATATTTATAGAAGTTTGCAGTGTTTCAGTACGTGAACAGAATTTTCATTAGGAATGGGAAAGAATACTACATTTACTTGGTTAACACATACATACACTGAAGAGGAAAGGTGGTATGATTTATTTTTCTTTTTCCATCCAAATTATTAGTAATAGTGGCTGAATGTTAAGATAGGCTGAAGAACTCTAAGTGACCCCATTTTACAAATTGAAGAAGTGAGCAAACATTAGAATGAATAAAATTAAATTAGAGAGGCTGGGTGCAGTGGCTCACATCTGTAATCCCAGCACTTTGAGAGGCCAAGGCGGGTGGCTCACCTGAGGTCAGGAGTTCGAGACCAGCCTGGCCAACATGCTGAAACCCTGTCTCCACTAAAAATACAAAAAATTGGCCAGGCCTGGTGGCAGGCATCTGTAATCCCAGCTACTGTAAAGGCTGAGGCAGTAGAATCACTTGAACGCAAGAGGCGGAAGTTGCAGTGAGCTGAGATCGCACCATTGGACTCCACCGTGGGCAATAAGAGCGAAACTCCGCCTCAAAATAAACAAACAAAAAACCCAATTAAACAGGAGAAAATATACATTATTTTCTTCTCAAAAATAGGAAGAAAATTATATGAAAGCAAATATATATAAATTATTATTGTAATAGTTCCCCTAATCAATACTACTTCAAATTCTTCCTACCATAGACCTTAACAGTTTCTATGATTTATTATGTTTACTTTTTTTCTTTTTTAGAGATGGGTTTTCACCATGTTAGCCAGGATGGTCTCGATCTCCTGACCTCGTGATCCGCCCGCCTTGGCCTCCCAAGTGCTGGGATTACAGACATGAGCCACCGCGCCCAGCCAATTTCCTATGTTTAATATAACATAACTCTTTTCTAATTAAAAAAAATTAAGACCATGATCTATCTTTCAAGATGCATCATTTCACTACAAAGAAAAATGATCCAGAATATGGTTTGGTTACAGTTCAGTATGTATGGAGAAACCTTGAGGGTGAACTTAAACTATGTAAAGAGGCAGTTTTAGGCTAAACTTAACAATTCCCCCCTTTTAGTAAGCCTCTCAATTTTTAAAAAATGGACCAAAACTTTAGGCATTGATGTCACTCTGTCACCAATCTCAAATCCCACTGGGAAGTAGCAGAACTTTAGGTTTAATAAAGTGGGAACAAGGACTTTAGGTTACTTTTTCATAAGTGTGAGAGCAGGGGGGACTTCGTTGTTGTGTTGGAATCTCGTCTTCAGAAGAAAAAGACAACTGGTCAGTTTTGGAATCTGTCTGCCTCCCTTAAGTTTCAATTTGATTATGTTGCATTTAGCATGAGAGACTTCATTTTGGTTTGTTCTGGCCTGTTGGGGTCTGGCGCATGAGTTTAGTCCAAAACAATGGCCTCACAAAATTTTGTTGAATAAATCTCTCTTTTAGTCAGGTTATCACTGAGGTTAGACAGTGTGACCAAAACGTAGGGATTCAGCACTACTCTCAGCTACTCATCTCAGCACAACGTTTCCTCATGATCATGCATTTCTTAGAGTTTTTGTTATTCCAGTAGAAGAGAGACCATTTGACATTTTTTGGATGGCTGCATGCAAACATTTAAAACTTTTCAGAGAATACAGTATACCAGGAAGATTACTATTATGCCTATCAAGAGGATAATACCAAGAGTTTAGAATATGCTCCTTAGCCGGGGTCCTCATGAACCAAACCAACTAAAATCAAATAGATCAAAGTCTGAGCCTGATAAAGGGTCTACTCATTTCAAACAAGCAGTCTGTTCACTAATCTTTTACAATTGAGTCTCTATAATACCTGATGTATTCCTTTACATGCAAGAAGTCGTGTCAGAAGCTACACAGATTCTTCCTTGTTTTGTCAGTAGGCAATCTAGAGTAATTCTATTACCCAGTACAAGTTTGACAAGCAAATTCAAAGAAGTCTGCTGTGCAACTATAACCTTTGTAGTAGAATCTGCTATAGAGCCTATTATGAGGGATTAATTTCTTTTTTTTGAGATGGAGTCTTGCTGTGTCACCCAGCCTGGAATGCAGTGGCATGATCTTGGCTCACTGCAACCTCCACCTCCCAGGTTCAACTGATTCTCCCATCTCAGCCTCCGGAATAACTGGGATTACAGGTGTGCATCACCATGCCTGGCTAATTTTTGTATTTTTAGTAGAGATGGGGTTTTGCCATGTTGGTCAGGCTGGTTTTGAACTCCTGCCCTCAGGTGATCCACCCGCCTTGACCTCCCAAAGTGCTAGGATTACAGGCGTGAGCCACTGTGCCTAGCCAAGGGATCAATTTCTAATATTGCCTCCTTTTCTCCACACCATGGAAAAACATCCAACAAATGATGCCCATTTGGAAGAGTGAAGGTCTCCTGATAGTGTTTTCTCCAATCTATGATGTAGGTTAACAGGAGTGGACCAGTGTTCTGTTTCTGAATTATTATGGAGAAACAAAGGTAACATTAAAATTTCTAATCCATATTGGCCCTTTATCTTCCATTCATCAAGGCATAAGTTTGCCCACATATAAGGTTGACAGCAAAATCCTCCACAAATAAAAGTATACCCTATGGGTGCACACAAGACCCCTTTTCCAATTCTATTGTTCATAGAAGCATAAGCAAAAAAAAAAATTAAGACATATGAGTCTCATGACAACAGAGAAGTCTTGATTTGTGATCCTGGGAAAGCTGTCCATGACTATGGTGCTGTCTGCTTCTGGAGAAAAATGTCTCTGGTCAGCTTTACCTTAAAGTCTCCAATAGATACACAGATCCAAGAGTCTAGAGGTGCCCTTCTTAGATGTGAGATTGTGGACCCATAATTCAAAGCTTCAAGTTTTGCTACAGTATGTGCAGTAAGGGTAGTCTTTCTCTGATATTATTTTTAGAAGACAGTCTCCAGACTCTAGATCATGAAGGGTTTGATTGTCCTCGCTTAGTGGATCAGGTAAAGCTTTGTTTACCTGGTGAAAATACACACTGACATAATGCATTAAAGCCTCATAGCATTTAGTCATATCAGAGTTTAGGAGCAGAAGATACATGAGGTTTTAATACTAGGGGCACAGGCTTTCCAGTGACTATTTCGTTGTCTTCCATTAGAAGCAGATCTACAACATGTTTGACTATGACAATCCAGTCAATTCAGTTAGCTTTGCCTAATGCTGTGGTACCTAAAAAAACCTTCTTTGTTTTATGACTTGTCCGGTCAAACAAGTACTTTTATTGCTAGAGATTTCTCCAGGAATGCCCCATGGGGGAAAACACATTTCCTACTAACCTTTTAGCTACGGTTACACAGCATCATGGGAAAGCTTCTATACAACCAGAAAACATGCACTGAAAATGGCAATTGAATGAAATCTCTCTATATATATTCAAATAGCCCATTGGGTAGCAGAAATGTACCTGAAGTTTTGAATGTCTTTTCAGAATTATGAGCATGACAAACATTGGTCATAAACCATTTTCATAATTTAGAACAGTCACCAGACCAAGGTGTATATTTTAAATTTGGATTGTTTTCTCTCTTCAATGATAACTCATAAAGTGCAGAGCTTTTAATAATGGAAGCTTTAAGGGCTCGGGAAGACCCAAGCAGCCATCTAGGCTTTCCACGAATCTATGATTAACACTAGATTTAAGTATCAATTCTGTTTCTCCAATTAAGGTGCACAGCCCTGTTTATTAAATGGGTCATCATAGGCAATTTGACTAGAATCATGGAGTTCATTCAAACTGCACATCTTAATGATTTCAGTGCTGACTGATTTAGCATGAAAATCTCTGGCAGAGTATTTCTTTGGTATTCAATTAATTCTTCTCCTGCTTGGATTAACAGTTTCATAAACTAGTCAGTCTCTTCATGAGTTCCAGGAATTCTTACACAGTCCAAATGATATGATCCTAAAGCTATCAGCAACATGCATTCAAGAGTTCTTTCCATCCTTGCCATGAATCTCCTTGAAGGCACAGTTCTCTAGGGTTTTACTTGCTTATAAAGAGTTTTCAGAAATGCATCAAAATTAGACAACTGACTATAGAAATGACTTAAAATGGTCATGATTAAAGACATAATTGACAAGAAAGTTTATTTCTGTGGCCTATGATTTTTTGTTTTGTTGTTGGGTTTTTTTGTTATTTGTTTTTTGTGAGACAGGGTCTCCCTCTGTTGTCCAGGCTGAAGTGCAGTGGCACAATCACAGCTCACTGCAGCCTCAACCTCTCAACTTCCTAGACTCAAGTGATCCTCCTACCTCAGCCTCCCCAGTAACTGGGAACATAGGTGTGCAACACCATGCCTGGCTAATTAAAAAAACAATCTGTAGAGATGGGGTCTCTCTATGTCGTCCAGGCTGATCTCAAACTCCTGGGCTCATGCAATCCCCCTAGCTTGGTGTCCCAAAGTGCTGGGATTACAGGCATGATCCACTGCCCCTGGCCAGCCTATAATAATTTAACATAATTGTAATTGTGACTAATAACATATAGCAGGACATAACATAATTTTAGGAATCTCATACAATTTTGAAATACAAAAGAATGTATCCATAAAAATATAACTCAAAAAAGTTAAACATCATTTCTTATTTGACAATGCTTCCCATAAAATTTAATATATCAAATAATCTTGTTTATTATCTCTGTTTTGGATGCTGCAAGGCCCTCTGTAACATCCCAAAGTTGGTTTGAGGTCAAAAAGACTTAATTTTGAACTTGAAATTTAATTTTGGAAAGCCTGTCAAACACATCAAAGTTTAAAACAACTAAAATAGGAACACAGGTCACTGTAAAATCGTCATTCATTTAGCCAAAGTGATAATTAAAAGGTTTTAAAAAGCAAAAACCTTTATCCTTTGATAGAGAGGAGAATCCGTTTAAATAATCAAAAGACCTACCAAAGACAGCAAGAGGCAGAATTAAGACAGAATTGGTCTCTCCTCTCTTCTCTTTCTTTACAGTTTATGTAAAAGGTGAAAAAAAAATCTTTTACTAACTCTTATTAATACTACATGAGAATCTTACGCAAAAGAAAACCAATTTTACTTTTATATTAATGTATTACAAACACTAAAGTCAATTTTAATAAAACCTTATAAACAAATCCATTCAATCTCAGTCAGCTTTTGACCATACGATTTCCATAAACCTTTTATAATCTGACAGCATTTTTTCTTCTATTTTCCCAACTTTCTAAATTTAGTTTTATCTATGCCTTTTTTATTCCTTCCATTTCAAACAAGCTTTAAGTAACTTCACAACATTTTTTCAACAAACTTTTCTTTTTTTTTGGATATGGAGTCTCACTCTGTTGCCAAGGCTGGAATGCAGTGGCGCTATCTCAGCTCACTGCAACCTCTGCCTCCTGGGTTCAAGAGATTCTTCTGCCTCAGCTTCCCGAATAACTGGAATTGCAGACCTGCACTACCACACCTGGCTTCTTTTTTTGGAGTTGGGGGGGGTTGAGACAAACTCTCACTCTGTTGCCCAGGCAGGAGTATAATGGCGCAATCTTGGCTCACTACAACCTCCACCTCCTGGGTTCAAGCGGTTCTCCTGCCTCAGCCTCCTAGTAGCTGGAATTACAGGTATGTGCCACCACGCCTGGCTAATGTTTGTATGTTTGGTAGAGACGGGGCTTCACCATGTTGGCCAGGCTGGTCTCAAACTCCTGACCTTGTGATCCCCCAACCTCAGCCTCCCAAAGTGTAGGATTACAGGCATGAACCACTGCACTCAGCCAACACATCTTTTTATGCCTTTACCACTTTCCTCACCAAAAATGTTATCTTGCTTTTTTTTAAAAATAAACTTCATATGCAGAATTGTTAACCTTATTTCTTGTGAAAACCTAGAAGTAAGTAATTTCGAACTGTTTTATGTTAAGTTTTTTGGGTTTGTTTTTGAGACAGGGTCTCATTCTGTTGCCCAGGCTAGAATGCAGTGGCACAGTCACAGCTCACTGCAGCCTTGACTTCCTGGGCTCCAGCAATCCTCCAATCTCAGCTTCCTCAGTAGCAGGGACAGGCATGTGCCACCACTCCTGGCTAATTTTCTGCATTTTTTTATAGAGATGAGATTTTACCATATTGCCCAGGCTGGTCTTGAAACCCTGGGCTCAAATGATTCACCTGCCTTGGTTTCCCAAAGTGCTAGGACTACAGGCATAAGCCACCACACCTGGCCCATAAGTATTTACAGATGAAAACCATTTGATAAATTTTTAGAAAGATATGTTTCCTCAATTTTTTGTTTATTAACAGATCTGAATATAACTAGCTTTTCCATGCCATGCAAGAATAAGATGCCAACATATATGAAATTAAACTTATGTTGAATAATGCTTCAGAATTTTAACTTACTTAGAAATGACTCGGTTATTTCATAATCATCTATTACTTATTGTAATATAACATAATTTTAAGATTTTAAATTACTTAAAATAATTTAGAAACTACCTACAGGTATACTCCCTAATGTCTTCCCTAGAAGTCCTGGGTTCTGAGTATTCACAGGGTACCTAGGACAGCTATGAGGACTGGGCCATCCTGAATTTTGATATTATGCTCTAGGTATACAACTCAGGAAAGAGTATAGAGCCTTAAAGAAGATGCCTGGAGGATCTAATCATTCCCAGAATGGCCAGGAAGAAGGGGTGACTCTTGGTCATGACTCTGCCTTGCAGTTGCTGCTCTAGGCAGTGAGGACATGACTCTAAGCCTCACCATGGCCACCTGTCCAGACTCCAGAAGCTCAAAACCAAAGACAAGCTCACAGGCCAGTTGTAGTGGCTCACACCTATAATCCCAGCACTTTGGGAGGCTGAGGCAGGTGGATCACCTGAGGTCAGGAGTTCAAGACCAGCCTGGCCAACATGGTGAAACCCTATCTCTACTAAAAGTACAAAAATTAGCTGGGTGTGGTGGCGGGTGCCTGCAATCCCAGCTATTAAGAAGGCTGAGGCAGGAGAATTGCTTGAACCTGGGAGGCAGAGGTTGTAGTGAGCTGAGATCGTGCCACTGCACTCCAGCCTGGGTGACAAGAGTGAGATTCCCTCTCAAAACAAAACAAACAACAACAGACATTTCACTTGCTCACAATAAAATATGCACAAGACTTCGGAGTACAAATCAGGTAAGTGTTAAAAATATTACAGAATCAAGTCTGGGAACGGTGGCTCATGCCTGTAATTCCAGCACTCTGAGAGGCTGAGGTGGAAGGATCTCTTGAGGCCACAAGCTCAAGACCAGCCTGGGAAACAGTGAGATCCTGACTCAAAAAAAAAAAAAAAAAAAAAAGCTGAGGGTGGTGGCATGTGCCTGTGGTCCCAGCTACGTGGGAAACTGAGGTGGGAGGGTTGCTTGAGCCCAGGAGGCTCAAGATTGCAGTAAGATGTGATTACACTACTGCACTCCAGCCTGGGTGACACAGGAAAACTTTGTCTCTAAAACACTGCAGAATTAGCAGTTTTGTGACCTTAAAACAAGTATCAGAGATAGCACAGACCTGTCTGACCAGTAGGCTAAAGCAAAAATGCCTGAATTATATTTAACTGACAATTCTGAAGCTATTTCTGTAATTGCCTGATGGGTTCTTTCTGCTCACAGCCCAGACAAAATCAATTCATTGAAACTATGGCATTGCAGTAGAGAAAAGTTTAACTGACATGAGGCCAGCCCATACAGGAGGACTGGAGTTGGCATTCAGGAGGCTAGGGTTTTTATGGACAATTTGGTGTGCAGGGGCCTAGGGAATGGATACTGCTGATTGGTTGGAGACGAAATCATAGGGATTTGGAAAACAGTTCTCAGGCCCTGAGTCTATAATACTTCCAGGTGGGGCCGTAGGACCAGGTGAGTTATGAGTTATAGGTCTGGGTGGAATCAGTCTGAAAAGCATCTCAAAAAAACCATCTTAGTTTCTACTATAGAATGTTATCTATAGGGGCAATCAGGGAAGTCACAAATCTGGTGACCTTTGGCCACATGACTCCTGAGCAGTATGAGGTTATAGAAACTATGCCTACATGTTAGCAGAGTTCAGGCCCTCCCATAATCCTATTCTTGTGGCCTTTACTTAGTCTTACAAAGGCAGTTTTTGGTCCCTGAGCAAGGAAGGGATTAGTTTTAGGGAGGGACTATTATCCTTGCTTTCACATTAAACCATAAACTAAAATCCTCAGAAAGTTAGCTTGGCCTATGAAATGACCAAAGACAGTTTAGGGGTCAGAAGCAGATGGAATTGACTATGTCAGATTTTTCTTACTGTCATAATTTTGCAAAGGTGTTTTCAATTCTATTTTATTTTGCTAACAATTTAAATGCTATCTTTAGTTACCAAATATTATCACATACACATAACACACATGGACATACAGACACAAAGACAGAAGCAGATCTTATAACCTTCATAAACAATTCCCATTTGCTGGCTTTCAAATAGTCTCTTTTCCCCATTTAGACTATCAGTCTTCTAAATACCTGATTCATTCCCCTACGCAATCCTAAATCTGTACTTCTAAAGGGATGACTCTTAGGTGGAACAAGGTGACAAATTTATATCTCAAAAGCACAGAGCTGAGACTTCCGGCCTAAATGCTGTACCATCGGTTCCCCAAACCAAGAAAGAAAAGTGTAGGTAAAGACCCCGTTAAGACAAGATGGCAAGGAAAAGCACCTTAAACAATGGTAAGATTTATGTTAATTTAAATCAATGGTAAGAGTTTCTAGTGACCCAGTTATCGTCTTCTCAGTGCAGATGCCGTTACAAATGGCGAGTTCCTTTATAAATTTCATTTACAAAAGGGTTTTAAAGTAGCCAGCTAAATGCCAGAAAGGTATATTTTGGAGACTGATTTAGTTCAATGGCTGGCCTTCTTAACTTAGCTACTGTTTCTTTGCTAAAATTACTGAGTTCCGGGCAGAGCTCATTACTGAACTGGGCAAAGAAAGCATTTTCTTTGCCTGGACTCAGCATGGATAGCTTTTACAAAGAAGCAAGCTTACTTTACCTAAGGGCCTATTTTTTTATTTTCTTTTTTCTTTTTATTGAGAGAGTCTCACTCCATCACCCAGGCTGGAGTGCATGGCGTGGCCATAACTCATTGTAATCTTGAACTCCCGGGCTCAAGCAATCCTCCTGCTTCAGCCTCCCTCGAGGCTAGAACTACAGGCATGCACCATCATGCTCGGCTTTTATTTTCATTTTTTTGTAGGGATGGGGCCTTACTATGTTGCCACCTTGGCTTACAGGCATAAGCCACCACACGTTCTACGTTCTATAAACACTTTATCCAGCTTTCTCTTCTCTTTCAGGGCAGGACAGTAACAATGACAAAAGGTTAGAAGACCTAATTTTTCTGATCAATTAGTCACTTAAGCTTTTTATTTGTCTTTTATAAAGAATCTTTTAAAAGAATCTATAAAAAATATTAAAATCTTTTTAGAAGCTTCTGAATATTAACAGGCATCCCTGGATGATACTAAATTGGGATACTTCATTTTTAAATGCACTTCTTAAAGTGCAGCGTTGTTCATTTGGGATGTTCCACCATAACTTTAAATTACCTTTAGTAAGATGTCACCATTTCTGTGTTTGCTGCTTCCAGGGCCTATTCCTTATACAGGTATCGGTAGGTGTAGCTAGAAGGTAGAGTACTCCATTCCTCAGAAATTAAAGATCCCATTTTTATGCTGAATCTTGTCTTTGGCTCTCAGATCCCCTTGATTAACTCGGTTAATGATTTTTCCCTACCGAAGCACACAAGAAAAAGAAAGAAAGGGAATAGAACACAGAAATCCTTGTGAGTTTCTTACAACTAGAGTTTATACCTCTGTAGTATTGCTATTAAAATGTTTACTGGCGGTTTCTGTCTGACCAAGTCAGATACCCAAGGCATCTAACTGGATCCAAGCCAGTTAATTATCAGATCCCATCAAATCCTGGACCCAGTCCAATGTCTATTGACTTCTAAACCCAGCTAAGATAAATTTGCTCAAGCAAGCTCAAATAGCTGAAAACAGCAATGTATGGAGCTTCAGAATCTGAGAGAGAATGAAGCCACAATCCCCAGTTGCTGCAAGACAGCAGTGGACACTGCGAGAGCAGGCCCAGCAGGTACCTCGTTTGGTTGTTCAGTGCTCCTGGGGGGTCACTGGGAGCTCTACTTTGGGGTCCATTTCTGACACCATCGCTAAAAGGAAAACTTTGGACAAATTAAATTTAACAGAGCTCAACTGAACAAAGAATGACTAGTCAATCAGACCCCTGAACCAGGATAGCTTTGGAGTGACTCCGGTGGTGCTGACTGGTTGGAGAGAATCTATGCACAGAAAAAGGAAAGTAACCTAAGAAAACAGAAGTGAGGTCCAGAAACAGCTGGATTGGTTACACCATGGCATTTCCCTTATTTGAGCATGGTTTGAACAAGCAGGCCATCTCTGACTGGCTGAAACTTGGTGAGTGGTATAAGAGTAGGTTACAATCTGTTTAATCATTAGGTTATAGTTCACTATGTATGGAGAACTTTTAGTTTAACTGGAAATACGTAAGGAGGCAGCTTTAGGCTAAATTTAACACTTGTAAGCTGTAAGTAGTTTATTATCAGTGAAATACAGAATTGGTGAAGAAGTGGGGCAGAGGTGGAAAGACAGGTGAGTCCAGGTAATAAAGAATCTTATGCTACATTCAGAAGTCCATAATTTATTCCTGCCAGCACCACATGCCTATTTGTTTAAAAATTTTCATTTCCATTGTCCCCCTAAACTTCCTCATGAAGGAATTTCCTAAGACCTTACGCTTGATGAATTCTGATTCACTGACAATCCCTTTTTAAATTTTTCTTATTTTTATTGTTTCCCTTTCCTATGGTCCTGACACCATCCCCTTCTGAGTACAAGCATCTTGGCTGGCCTAGAGTATAGTCACAACTGTGTTACATAGACTTTACTGAACATGGAACAACTGTCTTCCCAGCATTTCGTCTGTACTGGTCCATTTGCATTGCTATAAAGGCAATTTATAATTCACAGTTTATTATGGCTTACAGTTCTGCAGGCAGTATAGGAAGCATGGGACAGGCACCTGCTCCTGGTGAGGCCACAGGGAGCTTCCAATTATTGTGAAAGGCAAAGGCAGAGTTCGCATATCACTTGGCAAGAGCAGGAGCAAGAGAGAGAGGAGGAAGATCCCAAACTCTTAAACATCCAGATCTTTCATGAACTCATTACTGCAGGGAGGGCACCAAGCCTTACAGGAGAGATATGCCCCATCACCCAAACACCTTCCACTAAGTCTACCTCCAACATTGGCGGTCACATTTCAACACAAAATTTGGAGGGGAAAAACATCCAAACAATATCACCATCTTACAGACTGGTGTTCCCTGCTAGGTTGTTTGGAAAATGCTGTTCTAGACACATTTCTCAAACTTGGCAATATGATTCCACTGGACATTAAAAAGGAGTTGCCAGGTATTTCAAGATAAAGGGATTTATCCCCAGGAGCTGCAGACATAAGCAAAGTTTTCTTAGAGTGTTAACATCTTGGTTTCAGTTACATGGGTCACCAGATTGATACAGATTTAGCTGAGGTAATAAATCACTGCTTCAGCAATCTTAATAGTCAAGTCAGTTACACAACAACGATTTGACAAATAATGAGGTCACCTGTCATCTCCTCCCATAAGTAATTTGATTGCATTTAGTTCATAATATACATGGCTAGAAAAGCATCTAAATCAATTCCTACTAGAGAGAGAGATGTCCCCATCAGCATGAAGCAGAAATTACAAAGAAAGAGCTGGAAAGATGTTATGCAGTTGGCTTTGAACATAGAGGAAGGAACTACAGGCCAAGGCATGCAGGTGGCATCTAGAGGCTGAAAAGGCAAGGAAATGGATTCTCCCTGGGATCCTCCAGAAGGAACACAGCCCATACTTTGATTTTAGATTTATGACCTCCAGGTCTGTAAGATGATAAATTCATCTCTTGATACAGCCCCCTCCTGTTCATTCCCACTGCTCTCCAGATTAGACTCTCCCTTTGGATCTGCCTCTTTTCTGAATCCATTCTCACAAGTTGTTTTCTTAAAAATCAAATCTTACTATGTCACAGGGTTTGAAGTGCATGAATACTCACTGACTCTAGGCTCCTTTCTGGAATATTATTAGAAACCAGAAGGGTTGTTTACAAATCCCACCAAGGACATTTGGTGTGATCTCAGGAAGGCTTATTAGGGATGTGATTACAGCTAAAAAAACCTAAAACAAATTGTACTATACTCTGAAGAAATAATGCATTAACCAAATGGGCTAGGTAGGGGAAATTTTTCTGCTTTTATCCAACACTGGATGGAGGCAAATTCACAGACTTTGGCAGGCACCAAAATAAGACTGAGGTAAGATTGGAGGTGAGGATATCTCAGTAGGTGCCTGCATTTTTAGGAAAGGTTTCTTGTAAATAGTGGATATCGTTATCCGATCAGGAAGTTCCGTTCTGGTTTAAATGCTCATTATGTAAGAGTTGGTTGTCAGGAGTCAGTCAACTTGCTGACCTCTAGATGTAATAACACCGAGGTCCAGATCCTCCTGGTGATCAACACAGACTGGATTAGGAGTCAGCTACTTGGTCAGATCCTGAATCCTGGTCCAATGATAACCACACTCCTGCCTGCTATCACTCACCCCTGCTTCAAGATCTACAGAAAAGATGACTACCACAAAGAAAAGAGGATTTTTGGTTTTTTTTTTTGAGACGGAGTTTCGCTCTTGTTGCCCAGGCTGGAGTGCAATGACAGGATCTTGGTTCACTACAACCTCCGCCTCCCGGGTTCAAGCGATTCCCCTGCCTCAGCCTCCCGAGTAGCTGGGATTACAGGCAAGCGCCACCACTCCCGGCAAATTTTGTATTTTTAGTAGAGACGGGGTTTCTCCACGTTGGTCTGGCTGGTCTGAAACTCCGGACCTCAGGTGATCCACCCGCCTCCGCCTTCCAAATTGTTGGGATTACAGGCGTGAGCCACCGCCCCGGCCCAAAGGAGGAAAGTTCTAAGAAGGAGAGGTCAACATTGGCAAATGCCTCAAAGGGCACAAGATGAGGATTACATTTTTCCATAAGATTTGGCAATTAAGCAATGGCTGATGTTGTTCAGTGGAGTGAAAGGCTGACAAGGGAATGAGAGGTTAGGAAACATTCACCTTAAGGCTAGGCAACTCCTTTGAAAAGAGTCTAGTAGGGTTAAGGGAGGATCCATGCCCTACAGGTTGGCTTTTAAAATACTATTCCCTTAGGTTTTGCATTTGAATCACAGAGAACTTTCTCCTCTCCAAATGTTGATTTGACAAATTTAAGTCTTAACATCGCTCTCTCCTCAGTCCACCTGCAGGTCAAGGAACTAATGAGGTGTGGAGTAACTAAAGGTCAAAAAACAAGAGGAAGAAACAAAGGGCCAAAAACCCCCCCAAACCTTAAATCAGGTCCTGAGTCCGATACGCTGTAACAAATTCTGCTTCAAGTTTAATATTCTTGTTTTGATGATGTTTAAGGAAAAAAAAAAAAAAAAAGCAAGTGTCTGGAAAATTAAACTGGGGGGGCATTTTAATTTTTTATCTCATACACTATCTGCACCCCATCGCCCTCCAAATTAATAGCTGTTGCGGAGGTGGGGTGTGTGAGCACAAAATCCAAAGGTTGAATTCTGTCCAGTGCCTTGAGTAATTGCATGCCACACACAAAGAATAGTGGAATAGTGAAAACAACACACACATCTGTATTTCCATATGAAAGCACTGTTTCCTTCCTTGATTATCTGCTATTTTTAAAAGGGTTGGGAGTGGGGGGGGGGGTGAGGGGGTGAGGAAGGTGGAGATGAGGCGTTTTTCTGAATCCGAGCCCAGCTCTTTCTAAACTTTTGTTACTCACGTCCGTTTGATTCATTTGCTGTGTGTTCCTTCTCTCTTTTTTTTTCCGTCTCCTGCCTCTGTCATTGCCTGCTGCTAAGAGGGACGCTGAATCACTGCCACTGCAGATGAAAGGCAACTCAAACCCAGTCCTTGGAGGGGGGATGGAAGGGCTCTTTTAAATTAAAAAAAAATTTTTTTTGCCCTCTGCGGAAAAACCCTCCTACTTTCCGGGTGACCGTAGAGGGCAGTTTGACAAGTCTCAGCCCCGGGTGATGGAAGATTTTGCCTGTGGGGGCGTCACGAGGCACTGGTCATCTCCCCGCGTCCGGCTTGCGGGTCCTCAGGCCTCGGTGCGTCGCCGGCCGGGCGGCGGCTGGAGTGCGTCGCGGGCCTGGCGCGCGTGGCCCGGTGGGCCCGAGGGTCGCGCCGCGCTCCCCGCAGCTTTAAAAGCTCCCACAATGCAGCGCTGGCGTCCCAGTTCCGTTACGAGGTCTCTCCCGGCGCCAGCGAGCGGGCCAGCCGCGGGCGGGGCGCGGGGGAGCGGCGGCTGAAACCCGAGCGCCAGGCCGAGGGGGGCGCCCCCGCGCCGCTCCTCTCGCGCGCTCAGCCGCGGCCCGGCGAAGGGGCGGAGCCGCCCGGCCGCCCGGCCCGTCCCGGCCCGGCCCCCAGCCCGGCCCCCAGCCCAGAGGCACCGGCCGCGGGAGCGAGCGGGCCGCCGAGTCTTCTGCCCGCGCTCGCCCGGCGCCCTGCGCCGCGCCCCGCTCAACGTCCGCCGCGCAGCTCCTCGCTTAGCCTCTCCGAGCCTCGCCCGCTCGCTCCCGCGGCGGCGGCGGCGGCTCTGGGGGCGGCTCCCGCGGCGTCTCTGCCGCTGGCCGAGCGCTCGCGCACCGCGGCACCCCCGCCAGGGCGTCCACATTCACCTAACGCGGGCCGGGAGGTGAGCAGAGAGGGCGCGCCGGGGAGCCGGGGCCTCCCGCCGGTGCGGGGCGCGCGGCGCCGGGGGCGCCGGGAGCGCCGGCGTGTGCGGCTTGGGGACCGGCGCTGGGCGGCCGCGGAGCTCCGGGTGGCGCCGCGTCCCCAGCGCCCCTGCCGGCCCCGCCGGGCAGCCTGCGGGGGCGGCGCAGTTGCGAAACTGAGTAAGTATTAACTTTACTCCGCGGCGGAGGCGGCGATCCAGGCTGCAGTGGGGACCCCGTCCGCCCCGCCTGCCCCGCCTGCAGCCTCTGGGCTGCCCTGCGCCCCGTCTACCCTCTCTTCGCACCTTGGGTCCCTCGTCCGTTCCGCCCCCACCCTGCCCGCCGCGGGCTCCCGCTCCCTCTGCGTTCACCTTTCCCTGGTGTGTCACCCTTTGCGCCTCTCCCCGCGGCACACACGCAGCCGACTGAGAAGTACGAGCTTGGTCGTTGCTTTTCTGCTTCCTCTCAGTGTCCTTGGTAAGGGAGTTTAGAGGCCACTTTTGTTGCGAAGGGGATTTTATGTCTGGCTTTTAAAATGTTTGTTCCCTCCGGATGGAAATCGGATGCTCGCTTGTCGGGTGCCGGTTTGGTGAATGCTTATTTTCTCCTCTGGAAAAAAAAATGATTGGTTTATATGTTTTTAAATTTCATTTGAACTGTTAACCATCTGCGTTCTTATTCCCCCTTGTTGCCAGTCCCTTTGGGGAGGGAAGTCCACAAGAGGGGACGTTCAGAGTAATTCTGTCTTGCAAACTAGAAACTTTGAGAGGGTAAATTGCACAAACCCTGAAGATTCAACTTGAAGGGATGCGAGCTTTGAATGTGGGTCCTGGTGCGACACTGGGTTATAAAATATGAGTACCTGGGTTCGGAAACCAGTGTTGCGTTGTTATTTTAGCATCATAGAGCCGCCTGGTGTTGCTAACCCACTACTTTCCCAGCATCAAATGGCATCTTGAGCAGTGCAGCGTAGGATATGTAATTGCCGGTCAGTATTTCTCCTGATCCTTAGGGATTTAGAAGCGAAATAAATGCAAAGCACGTTTCATTGCTAACTTAACCTGTCAGGTTAGTCCTGTCTGGTTAGCATTAAAGCATTGCATTTAAAAAAAATAAAAAAATAAAAATAAAAAATAAAATAAAATAAAAAACCTCTAGCCCTGTGACAGCAGGGACGAACATTTATGGATTTTCCAGTAGATTGTGGCTCAGCAATTCATTAGATCGGCTTTGTTCCCAGGAAGCATTTTTAAATATGGAGAAATCTCTGCTTTTTCTCTCCGTTAGATTAACCACTCATCCTGTTAGGGGGCCCCAGGTAGTTTTTATTTTCTTTTTTACCTTTCATCTTGGAGTTGCCAGGAGTTACAATCATGTTATGAGGGAACAGAAAATGAAAAGCTTTCTTAATGGGTTTTCGACATCCCATCCTTTGCCTGAGTGAGGCAGTAGTGAATGCCAGCCAGCTCTCTGCAGGGAGAGGTGCAGGGTGGACGCAAGAATCAGAACGCAGGAGACAGCACTATCATTCAGGGAAGTGGTTTGTGTGAGTTTTACCTTTTAGCGGGCGTACCAGTGGTACTTTTAATTTTATCTCCATGAGAAAGTTTCCCAAAACCATAAAATTACACATGGCCATCCTCCACTTGAAGAAGACTGAACATAGTTTGATGATTATTCTGTTGAAGGATCAAATGCCACAAAATATAATTTGTAATACATATGATAAAACCTTTCAAAAATCTCCCGCTTCCTTATTTTTCCCTCAAGAGTCTCCAGGTGGTACTTTCTGTAATGGACACAATTGGCAGTTATGCAGTCTTTCTGGGTGTCTCAATCAAACCTTATTTCTGGGCTTTAGTAGTTGAGGGGTGCATTAGGTGGCCCTGAGAGGGAGCAAATCATGGGGCTGGGCAGGTAGGGAAGGCATTTCACTTTGCAGAAGTGTCAGTGTGCTTCAGGAAAGAGCAGTTACAAAGAACAGAGAGTGTTTTAAGTTGTTTATAGGATGCATGCTTCCGAAATTTGGCATTTGGTTCAGATATTTGGGAATTACAGATTTAAAATTCGACATGGTTGTATAATTTGTTTTGCCTTCTATTTATTTTTTAAGGTTGCAACCTTTTAATCTGAATCTTCAGTGCTTGGCTCTTGTAGTCTTCTATACGTGGTGACTTATGTCAGTTATTGACCTGGCTGCCTTGTGTTTTGAGAAATGATTAGTTCTTGAGGGTTTCTGACTCATTAATTGATCTGTTTTATATTGATGTATATAATGACTTGGAAGTTAAAATATTGTTTGCTGCAGGATATTGTTGCCTTTTTTTCCCTTTCTTTCTTTCTTTTTTTTTTTTAGAGACCGGGTTTCACCATGTTGGCCAGGCTTGTCTTGAACTCCTGACCTCAGGAGATCCACCCGCCTTGGCCTCCCAAAGTGCTGTGATTACAGGCGTGAGCCACCGCGCCCGGCCTGTTGCCTTTTTTCTTATGGTTAATTCCTGGCATAATGACTGCTCGTTTATTGTAAAACATTAAGATCTTAGATCTCTTGCTAGTGTTCAAAACATTACAAAACTCTTTGCAGGTAAAAGTGGAGTGGGTAGGGAGTTGGATAGAAAAACATGCATCATAAATTAAAGATTTTGATTAAAAAAATAATGTAATGTCTGTTTACTCTTCTTTGATGCTAACTTGCTCCAACCCTAAATGGGCTTAAAAATTCAAAGTGTGGAGAGAGTTTCCAAGTATTCTGTATAGTGGAAAGAATGTTTACCCCACTGCCAGCCAGCCTTCGGTTGCACTTGTGACTTTGTCACTCCCAAGGTGAGTGAGCTTGGCCATGACACTTTAGTCTCTGTGATCTACAGTTTGATTTCTGGAAAATGGGGATACTACTGCTAAAAGGGATGCTGTGGTGAGTAGAACATCCAGTATGTATTAAATGTGCTTGGACATCTCAGCCAATAAATGGCAACATGTCAAACTCCTTCAGAATTGAGCTCTTGATCACTCAGACTTTCAAACTGTTCCTCCTCCATTTTTCATCTCATCCACCCAAAGAGTAGCTCACTCCACTCTCTCTTCTGTTCTCTTAGCCCCAGCAAACCAGTTCATCACAAAGTCCTGCTGTCCATTTTTATTGCAAAATCTCTTTCAAACCGGTCTGATTTTCAGTCCCCACTATTCCACTGTTCTAATGCAAGCCACTGTACTGTATTATCTGTCCTTGGGGCGGTGCCTCCTGCACACTGTACCTCTTCCAGTCTGTTTTCCTACCAGCAGCCTGAAAAAGAAAAAAAAAAGTCATTTGCTGTTTTAAAGTTTTCAAGGCTCTCAGGAAACACATTTATTTACTTTTGGGATAAGATACCAGATCCTCAACATTACTTCAGGGTCCTGCATGACTTGGCCCCTACCTCCACCTGCATCTCTTGCTATCATCTTGGCCAGTCTCCAGCAGACTAGCCTCAGGTCTGTGGCTCATGCTGTTGGTCTCCTTATTTTAGAATCATCTCTTGAGTAGCTTCCCATCCTTGGGTGCTAGCTCAAATATCCTTTCTCATAAAGGTCTTCTCTGACAAGGCCACCCTTATCCTTATATGAATTAGAGGCCCTTTATTTTCTCCCTCATAGCACAGTTATCTTTTCCTTCTTAATATTTACAATTATATATTATTTAATCACTTAGGATCCTTCTCTTGCCCTTGAGGTTAATACGAAGTTAATAATACCTGATTTATTCACCAGTGCTTGGTATATGTAGTAAGTGCTCAATAAATTTGCTGATACAATGAGTAAGGCTGTGATATCAGTTTGCATCTTTATCTCTTTTTTGAGATGGGGTCTCACTGTGTTGCCCAGATTGGTCTCGAACGCCTGGCCCCAAGTGATCCTCCTGCCTCAGCCTCCTGAGTAGCAGGGACTACAGGCATGTGCCACCTTGCCTGGTTTCTGTATTTGTATCTTGATTGCTTTCTTTGTCACTGTGAAATTTGCTTTTTGGCCGGGCGCAGTGGCTCACGCCTGTAATCCTAGCACTTTGGGAGGCCGAGGTGGGTGGATCACCTGAGGTCAGGAGTTCAAGACCAGCCTGGCCATCATGGTGAAACCCCATCTTAAAAAAAAAAAAAAAAAAAAGAAATTTGCTTTTCATGATAGAAAAGCCAGGCCCACACTTCTGTATTCCTTCTTTGCTGGCTATATGTGTAATATGAAATGACTTTTGCAAATATCAGGTGAAAATGCATTTAGGCTCTGTGAAGGAGTCATAGTAATAAATTGAGACACCTTTTAATTAGTGTTACCCTTGTGACTTTCTGTTGTACGTAATCCTTTTTCTAAGTACATCATTAAAATAATTATCTTTCTTACCAGCACAGGATTACTGAAAAGAAAAAAAAAATCTTACTGTGCCTCACTATTTTACACAGTGTCACATGATAATATGTTAGTCAGCTGCTGTCGGTTACTGGTGCCAGACATCAAAGGAAGTTTGGGAGCTGAGGGGTCGGGGGGCGGAGGGGGACGGATGGAGGCAGCAAACCACATTACCAGGTGTGTACCTATGCACCAGTCCTGCATGATCTGCACCTGTACCCCAGAACCTAAAGTACAGTAAAGAAAAAGAAAAACAAGAGGTAGGGTTCTAAGGATGCTCAGTGCTGTCCCGCTGTTGATGTGACTGGCATGGTAACTAGATATCATTGGACCACCCACTTAAGAGAGAGGAGGAGGTTTTTTTAAAAAGTGGGAACCACCTAGAAGTCTGGAAGTTCTTTTCTTCTCTCTCACTAAAGCATTCCTTGTTTTAGCCAAAAAGTCTCATGACCTTCCAGGGCCAAGGAAGGCTTACAGCTTTGAGTATTTTTGTCATGTGGTTGCTCTTTACGAAATACTAGCTTGATGTCCTCTAACTCTGAAGTACTTTTGTCTGTTACTGATGTTTGTAATCTTTATTTCTTACATAATTCTGCATTTTTCTCTTGATTTTTTTTTAAGGACTTTAGTATTCCTTAAGAATTATTCCCTCATACCTTTAGAATGTGATTCTGGTTCTTTCATAGTTTTATACCTTGTGGAGCACTGAGTGTGCAGGAGCACTTTGGAGCTGATTTGAGTCCTTCAGAATGTATTTCTCTGTACTCCACCTGGGGGATTCCCAAACTGTGACACCTTTGAGTGGTCTTGACCCTGAGCTTTCCGAAGCCTGGGTGCTCTTGGGTTGGGAGAGCAAGGAGGATGAAAGCAGCATTTTTGAGCCCCTGTTAGGTGCTCTCATAGATGAGGAGTGAGTAGTTTACCTGGTCAAAATTGGAAAAGTGAAGCTTTCTTTCCATACATTTGCTTCGCTCAAAAAAATTGTCCCTTTTGTTTCCACATTTCCACACCCCTGATTTTCTAGTAAGGAAGGCATGAGAAGAGAGAGATGCCCCTGCTAGCCAGACTCTTATCCTGATATTTATTTAGACCCAATTTAAAAAAGTATTGGGAGCAAGGGCTGAGAAGGACACACCATGTGATTTGCCTTGTGCAGGGCCTCTGTGCCTGCAGGACATTCGCATCACGAGTAGCCGCCACTGTGGAGGAGAGGAAAGTTATGGTTGGGAGTCCTTGTTACTTTTTTTTCTGTCATGTATATATGTCCGCTGGTAATTTGGGTGACCTTGAACAAGTTCCCTGGAGCTTTTTTAACACCAATAATATTTATTTCCCATTTATCTTCCATCCTTGCTATAGGATTTAGAAGGCTATTCTTAGCAAATTTTTTTTTATCACGTTCAGCTATATCACAAAATATTACAGTAAACTGTAGGGCTGTCCAAATTAATATATATATATATATATATATATATATATATATTTTTTTTTTTTTTTTTTTGATATAGAGTCTCCTTCTGTTGCCCAAGGTGGAGTGTGGTGGCATGATCTCGTCTCACTGCAGCCTCCACCTCCCAGGTTCATGGGATTCTCTTGTCTCAGCCTCCCGAGTAGTTGGGACTACAGGCATATGCCACCACGCCCAGCTAATTTTTTGTATTTTTAGTAGAGATGGGGTTTCCCCGTGTTCGCCAGGATGGTCTCAATCTCCTGACCTCTTGATCTGCCCACTTTAGCCTCCCAAAGTACTGGAATTACAGGAGTGAGCCACCACTCCCTGCGAAAAATATTTTCTTACTCATTAGCCTATGTTTTACTCTTTGTTTTGGAGAGAAATCAGATGTAAATGCAGGTTTTGAAAGGAGGAGAGTTGTGATAATTTGCCATCAGGTTTTATTTATGTGGGTAATGTATTTTGTTACTGTTGTTATATTTTGTCACTGTTGTTAGCTTTCATTGGCTTGTGAGTGCTAAATCATGTTTATCCTTCTAGTAATTTTACTACTTGAAAATAACTTAAGACTAAATTATTCTTCCAGATACAAGTACATATGTTTAAAAGAAATTAGGGTTCTCTCAATGGATAGATATCGGCAGAAAGTGAGATTTTGCCCTTATTTTTGCTTAAAATATTTGAATGGATTTATAATCTATGAAACTCTACTGCAGAAATACCATTGAGAAGTAGATTAGGGATATTTTGTAATGTTGAAGGTAAAATTTGACCATTGCTACAGGAAGTTGTAATACCTGATACATTAAATGTCAGAAAATCTTACAGTAGTATATTTGTGCTGTATTTTTATTTTTTTTTTTCTTCTTTTTTTTTTTTTTTTTTTTTTAGTATTAAGGACTTCCTTCCCTTTTATTTCTTTTTAAAAACAGCTTATCATTGACACACAATAAACTGCACATACCTAACCATACAATTTTATGAGATTTGATCTATGTATACACATGAAATTATTCCCACAATGAAGAGAGTGAACTTACCCATCACCCTCCCAAATTTCTTTCCTTTCTTTTCTTTGTTTTTTCTTTTTTCTTTTTTTTGAGACAGGGTCTTGCTCTGTTGGCCAGGCTGGAGTGCAGTGGCATGTTCTGGACTCACTGTAACGTCTGCCCCCCAGGTTAAGGCAGTTCTGCCTCAGTTTCCCGAGTAGCCTGGACTACAGGCTTGTGCCACCATGCCTGACTAATTTTTGTATTTTTAGTAGAGACTGGGTTTCGCCATGTTGGCCAGGCTAATCTCCTGACCTCAAATGATCTGCCCACCTCGGCCCCCCAAAGTACTGGGGTTACAGGCGTGAGCCGCCCTGCCCCAAATTTTCTCGTTCTCCTTAGTAACTTCTTTTCCTTCCATTCTTCCCTTTCCTCTAAACCACTGGTCTACTTTCTATTACTGTACAGTAGTTCAGATTTTCTAGGATTTTAGATTAATGGAATCATGCAGTATGTACTTTTGTTGTTGTTGTTGAGGCTTCTTAAACTCAGAATAATTATTTGGAGATTCATTCATGTTGATGTATGTAGTAGTAGTTTATTTCTTTTCATTGCTGAGTAGTTTTCCATAGTGTGAGTATAGAACAACTCATTAATCTACCTGTTAACACTAGGATTGTTGATAATTTTTGGCTATTACAAATAAAGCTGCTATGAATACTTGCATACAAATATTGTATGGACATATACTTTCATTTATCTTGGGTAAGTACCCAGGATTCAAAATGGCTGAATCATATGGTAGGTGTATGCTTAGCTTTTTAAGAAACTGCCAAACTGTTTTCCCAAATGATTGTACCATTTTACATTCTTAACCAACAGCAGTTAAACATGCTGCTTTCTTTGCATCCTTGTTAACAGTTGCCATAGTTGGTCTTTATTAGACATTTGTGGTATTTTGTTTTAGATTTTTAAGGATTTTTATTAATTTTAAAGACAGGGTCTTACTGTGTTGCCCAGGCTGGAGTAGTGTTACAGTCCATAGCTCCCAAGTACCTAGGACTACAGGCATGTGCCACCATGCCCAGCTGGTTTTAAAAATATTTTGTAGAGATGAGGTCTTGCTACGTTGGCCAGGCTGGTCTTGAACTCCTGGCCTCAGGCAGTCCTCCCGCCTCAGCCTCCTAGTGGTCAGATCCCAGGCATGAGCCATGTGTCCCGCCATCATTGTGGTTTTAGTTTGCATTTGCCTAACAACTTTATGTGCTTTTTGTGCTATCTTTGTATCTTTGGTGAAGTGTCTGTTCAAATCTTTTGCTGGTGTTTTTATTGGGTTGGTTGTTTTATTGTTAATTTTTGAGAATTCTTATATATTTTGAATACAAGTGTTTCATAAAATACATGCTTTGCAAAGAATTTCTCCCAGTTTGGATCTCGTCTTTTTATTTTCTTAACAGTAACTTTTGAAAAGCAGAAGGTTTTAATTTTTATGATGTTTAACTTGTAAATTTGTTTTTTATAGATTGTGTTTTTGGGGTAGTATTTAAGAAATCTTTGCCTAGCCTAAGGTCATAAAGATTTTCTCCTATGTTTTCTTCTACAAGTTTTATGTAGTTTTAGGTTTTAGATTTAAATCTGTTATGCATTTTGTATTTCTTATATGGTGTGAGTTATGGATGGAAGTTAATTGCCTGCATATGGAAATTCAGTTACTCCAACACTGTTGAAAAGACTATTCTTTCCCCACTGAGTTGCCTTTGCACCTTTGTCAAAAATCAGTTGTCTGTTAAATCCTTTTTTATTGTATCAGTTGATTTATACATCATATCATACAGTATTGATATTGTATCACAGCTGGATAACCAACTAAATGAAAAGCAGCTGTCTCCAAGACTGTACTTGATAATGTGTTTTTGTCATGTTTAATCACGTTTCTAGTTTCCTTACAATAGCCTTCCCGGAAGGCTTTCCTACTCACATATTCCTTCTCCCTCTTTTCCTTTCTCTTTTTGTTATTTGCTCTCTGTTACAATAATAAAGTCTGGTGATGAGGGCACATACATACCTTGCCCCTTTTAACTAATCTCAAATACACTTTTTGTTATCTTTTCTTTTGTTGAAAATCTCTCAACCTAGATCATTTGCTTCATTTTAATTTTTCTAGTCTTGATTATGTGTTTCTTCCCCTATTGTATTCTGCTGGGTAACAGCATGATTTGGAAAGAATGCCCACTTAAGTTAAAGCCTGACTACACAGGTGTAGCCTTGGAGAAGTTGTGAGCCTTACCAAGCCTCAAGTTTCTAATATCTAAATGGGGCCACCGATTCTTCCCTGTGGGTTGTTTTGAAATAAAGATGTTTATGTATGTCCACATATGGAAACAAATGGATATGAAGTACCTCAGTGGAGAGTTAATGCCTTCCCCTTACCCAACTCCATGAGGTCTGAATAATCATTCTGCTTGAACTGGGAGGCAGGACAGGCCTCAGTGCTCTCTGGGGAGGACAGGCACTGACCCTCTGCAGTCTGTCCAGGCAAGTGGTTCTGAAGAGAACTGGAGTTAGAGACGACCCAGTCTGTTTAAGTCATGCAAAGATGGGAGAAGAGCTCCTCACCGTGCACACCAAGGAGCCGACTGGCTTCAGGGCCCTTCTGTATCAGTAATTCATTCTCTCTCCTGAATTCAGTCTCGCTTTTCTGTGACTTCTTGCTCTGGGCCTGGAAACAATGAGTTCCGGGCTCCTGCCCACTGAACCATGTGTCCAGATCAGTGCATCACCTAACTTCCTCCTTGATTTCCTGCCGGGTTTTGTGGGACCATCATCCGTCTTACTCCTAATATTACCTTTCCTGTGCCACCTTGCTTTGAGTAATTCATCTAGTTCTGATTTTACCTCCAGGACAGCTGAGGAAATTTTCTCCATCTTCCATCATTCACTGCCCTGATTTATCGTCTCTCATTTAGATGTTTCCTCTTAACTGGTTTCCTGGCCTGAAACCCATCCTCCATGTTTCCAGATGAGCTCTTGGACACAGAAATCTCAGTGTGTCACTGACCTGCCAAAAGCCCAACTCTCAGTGCCCATAGGATTGAGTTCAGACTCTGTTATAGTACACAGGACCTCTGACATCTGGCTCTGGTTCTCACACCCTGGGCTGGCCACGTGGCTGTCCTGCCTTACTGCTTGTCTGCCCTCCCATCCCTTGGCTGTTCTCAGGTGCTGGGCACCAGCTGCCAGCAGGACTGCATTAATAAGACTTCCCATGCATTGATGTTGAAACATCTGAACATGCTATTTGATGACATGAAGAAATTGTTCATCCTCTTTTTTGCCTGCCAGAATACTGGATAACACTAAAACCAATCTGGCTGTCTCTTTCACCTGTGGAAGGAGTTCACTCCCTTAGGAGGTGATCATGCCTTCCTTCTATACCATATGCATACATAGTTCTTATTCCTTTGCTGTAATTTTAGAGTCTAAAATTACCTCTACTTCAAACAGGTAAGCTTCTGAGAGGCTCTTCTTAAGCTCATTTATTCACGAGTTCCAAGTGACTAAGAGGTCTTTAAGTTTGTAGTCCTCGATGCAGTTCGAGGAATGCAAGTTGGTTCTTTGAACCTCTATAACTGGTTATGTCCTTGCTGCTAGATGTTCTAGGGGTATCTTTTTCTAAAATGGAGCAACTTTGTCTGCATTAAAAATCTCTTGAAGCACATGGCTTCTTAATGACTTTTGTGGGGCCCTGGGGAGCCTCTCAGTAGCTCTTGATATCCAAGTTCACCCCTTACCTCTTGAATTGTAGGAGCCTTGGTTGTGCACAGCCTTTCTGTTGTAGAACAATTTTCTGGCCTCCTAAACTAACATTGGGCCAAGTTCCCACCGTTGGCACTGATCATCCTGTTGCACATTCAGAATGGAAAAACTTCTGATGATCTCTCTTCTGTGCTCTGGTTAGTCATTAATGCTTGTATTTTATCCTTTGCCCTTCAGGGATCTTCCCAGTTTTCATTCCATATGTGAAAAAAAAAAAAAGAAAGAAAAATATTTTTTCACCACTCTCAGCTGTTTCCAATGGGCTTTCTTTTTGTTTCTGTTATAGTGTGTCTCTTTTTATTAGCACTTAAAAAATGCACTGTGCTTTTGCACTGGCAGACACAATGGCATTAGTAATGTTTGTAAAACACTTCAAAATGTATTGTAAATACAGCAGGCACATTCATCCACAGGCTAAGAAACATAAAAGTAACCACCCAGGGGAAATTTTCAGAGTTCGGCTCTGGAACTGATATTTGTTCCCATCTGAGCATTTGTGATTTTAGTCACTAGAGTGAAGAGTCCAGACTGGTTTAGCATTGCCTTTCCTGCTAGACTTTGGGTCTCCTGGAAAGCAGGATCCATATTTAGTTATCCACTGACTTCAAGCTCCTTGATGGCAGGCACTTGTCTGATTCTCACTGGATGCTTGGACCCAGCACATCTGGTTGTTGAGTGAATTTATACCCTCAAGCAAAACCATCCCAAACTGCCTATAGACATTAGGTATGAACACTAAGTGAAGAATTTGGAATATAACTGACTTAGTCATTCATATTATTATATGGATGACTTAGGTGATACCAAAATCTAGATTAATAGGAATGAAAGTTTTACTTGGCTTCTGAAAACACTTGAACAAATAGTAAGTACCTGACCATGTTCAGGAGACTGACATAAGGTTATGAGGAAGAATGAAGTGGTCTATGATTTAGGGAAGTTTATGTCAACCATTGAGGATATAATAAGTACATAAATATAAGCTATAATATGTAATATTATAAATATATAAAGCAGAGTAAGAGAACAGAGTGGCTAAAACTGAAAGAGTAAGGGTATTTACTTCAGCAATATTTATAATAATTAACATTAGAAACATTTAAATGGTTGGTATCAGGGCACTGATTAAGTAAATTATGGTGCAGACTCCAGATGGACTGTTATATAGCCATTATAAGTATTAAGAATTTACAGTACTTTGGGTAAATGCTTTACTTTTCATAAGGTGAAATGACAGAATACAAAATTATGCATATAATGTGATAACAATTTTTATTTTTTAAAACAGTAATATCAAAAGGAAAAAAAAGCACCAGAATGAAGACATAACAAAATATTATTTTTTGAATTCAAGTATGTCTGTGCATACATGCATATGCACATGCATAAATATACAGTTCACTGAATTTTCATACACTGAACAAATCTATGCACCAAGTGCATAGATCAAGAATACAGCATTATCAGCATCTCCATAGGCCCTATGTTCCTCACTTCTAATGGCATCTCATAGTTTTGACAGTTTTGTGTTCCTTGTATAAATGAAATCATTGAGCATGTACTCTTTGGTGTCTCGGTTTCTGGCACCCAAGGTTATGTGATTAATTCATATTGTGTATAACTGTAGATTGTTAATTCTTCTTATTTTTTTATGGATTACTTTTTTTGTTTGTTTGAGACGGGGTCTCACTCGGTTGCCCAGGCTGGAGTACTTGGCAAGATCATAGCTCACTGCAAGCTTGAACTCCTGGATTAAGTGATCCTCCCTCCTCAGTCTCTCCAGAATAAGCAAATACTGTATAATCATAAAAATACAGCTTTTTTTTTTTTTTTAGAAGCAAAGGCTAGTTTGTTTTTTACATTCTTGGGTAGGTTTAGTTGTCCAGTTTGGCTAGACCGTGGGACATAGGAAGGGAAATTGAAAAGATAAATTGGGACTATACTGAAACAGATGTGCATGCTGTGTGAACTGAAGGTCAGGATAACCAGGTTCTGTTTGTCACTTAGCAGTCATGGGACTGCGGACACATGATTTAATCTCTTTGATTCTCAGTTTGCTTATCATCCATTGGTCGGCTGGGTGCAGTGGTATCTTTCTTATAAACTGACCATGAGGGTTAGCTTGAGATACTGAGTTTGTGAGACAGACTGCCAGGCAGTGAGGTCCTTCATTTAAAAATTAGAGAGGGAACCTGCTATGGTCTGGATGTTTGTGTCTCCCTAAAGTCCGTATGTTGACATCGTAATCTCCAAGATGATGGCATTTGGAGGTGGGGCCTTTGGAAGGTGATTAGGTCATGGAGGTGGAGCTTTCATGAGTGGGATTAGTGCCCTTATAAAAGAGAACCAGCAATTCCCTTCTACCATATGAGGACACAGTGAGAAGGTGCCATCTATGAACCAAAAAGTGGGCCCTCGCCAGACATCTGATCTGCTGGTGCCATAATCATGGGACTTTCCAGTCTCTAGAACTGTGAGAAGTACAACTTTCTGTTATTGATAAGCTACCCAGTTCATAGTATTTTGTTAGGGCAGCCCAGATGGAGTAAGACAACCCGTGCCCAGCTGCCATTAATTTCTCTGTGAAGTGAAGGATGAGGGAAGGGTGTTATCTGGAAGTGAAAACATGACTTTGAGGTTGGAATTCGAGCAAAACAGAGAAGTTTGGGGCAAGCAGTGGCTAAGTTCTGAGCAAGCTCGGTGGTCCAGGAGAAAGGAGTGGAGCTCAGCAGTGTTGAGGCCCCCACTGAGGTTGGAGCATAAATGTAAATGGAGTGCATTTTCTTCCCTAGAAGATTTATTTATTATTGTTTTATTTTGGCCAATATTAAACTAATTTTTCCTGATCATGCAAGTGGAAGAGGTGAAAGAAAGAAGATGGAGGGAGGAGGAAGGCCCAGCCAACACGTGAGAAGTGCTCCAGCTGATCTGCAAAGAGAATGGAGATTTCGTTTAAAGGAAGTCTCTCATTTTAAATGTGACCAATGTAGAGATCCACAGTGAATTTTGAACATGTTTTTCCAAAGGTATTTATCCTACAGGGGATGACTAGGTTTTTTGTTTAGTCCAAGAGAGTCTACAAAGCAGACAGGGACTTTTACTAAAATACTTTTTTTAGCCACAGCACTGTATTGGCAGTCACTGAGCAGTACTCTAAGCCCAAGTTAGTTCTAAAGCAATCCTAGCATTTCCTAATGGAGAATCTGAATAAGTAGAAATCTTAATTTTCCTCAGTACAGCTTTAACTATTTTGGATTTTTCAAATTGAACAGTGCTTGATGGGCCAGCTTGGAAAACTGGACATTGATGGTAGTATTGTTTCTATGGGAATATTGCTCAGGTAGGTGGAAATTGTTGGGGCTGCACTCTGAGTTGGTCTGCCTCTTCCAGTCATATTGATGGGTGAGCACTCAACCCTGAACACAGCATATGTAGGTTAACTATTGGTAGATAATTGATGTTGGTAGATTTGGTGGCATCTTTATTCGTCATTGATTCGTTCATTCAGTATCTGTTGAGTGTTTGCAAGCTGGCTATGCAAAAGCAATAAGAACCAATCTTATCTTTCAGACACTTTGTTAGAAGAGGGGCCTTTAAACAAATAATTTGTGAAGTGTGCTAATGGAGCAATAGAGATGTGGGTTCCTAGGGTGGGACTGGAAGTGAGTGCTTCTGGAAAGATCTTCCTAGGTCCACCTGAGGAAATTGGGGAATGTTAATGAGGAAAGTTCATTTTTGAGCTAAGACTTGAGGATGAAAGGCATTTTCTGGGAGGACACTCTATACAAATAGGACAACAAGTCCAAAGGCACAGGGTGTAAGGGAGAATGTGGTCTGCCAGAGAACAAATAGTCTTGATATCATTAAAGTTAGATGTGCACAGTGGGCTGGGGGAGTGGCTGGAGCTGAGGTTAGGAATAATTACCTACCCCACCAGGGAAAAGGACGTCACGCTATCCTAGAGTTTGCTTAGCTTTCAGGTGGTAGCAAGCTTGGTTTTGAGATACAGTTTTTCCTGTCTTTGTTCTGAATTAAGATTTCAACATATTCAGATTTTATATTAGAGAATGTTGGGATTGCTTTAGAATAACCTGGGTCCAGTGTACTGCTCAGTGTCTTCCAGTGTAGTGTATTTAGATTGCCATGTTTCTATTCACTCTACAAACATTTATGGAGTGTATTAATTCAAAGGAACGATACTTATGGTGGTTGGTGTTACAAAGATAAGAAATGGCCTCTGCCTTTTAAAAAGCTAGCAGTCTAGCAAAGCAAAAGTTGAATTCTGGAAGACTTGTTTTAGAAGTAGAGATAAATGCAAAGGAAGAGGAAGGAGAAACAGAGAAAGCTATTTAGAAGGCACTACATACTGATCAAGGACCAAAGGACCAGAATAAATGGTATACCTGAGGACAGTGGCACAAAGGGGGATGAGAGGTGATGGAGTGCTCTGGGGAGAGGCCACCACAGCCAGAAAACCGTGGTGATGGCTGGCCCTGGAGCATGGACGTGCAGAGTCCCTTTGGGAGGCAGCACATTGTCTAGAGTCACTCAGCATGGGATGGGAGTAGATAGAAATGGAGCCCATAATGTGACTGGGACCAGGTGTAAAGGGTCTTACATGCTGCGCCAAACAAGGACCTTATTCCAAGTCAGTAGGCTTTATGAACAGGTCTCCTGGTCTCTTCTGCTCACCCAGGATGCCACTGAGGCAGGAGAATAGGCTCTGGAGGCAGGGCACCTAAGGCTGTTTCATGCTGACTTCCTAGAACTAAATTGAAAGGAAAACCCTAACTTTTTCCATTTAAGTAACAAATGGACCACAGGCTACTCCCTTTGACCTTTTCTGTCTAGAGGATGGGAAATTGGCTGTCCACAACAAATCATACTGAGTGCAGGTGGAGTTTTTGTTTGCCACTTTGTAACTTCAGTCCAGCCTCTGAATGGTTGCTGTCCTCGACCAATCAGACTAATTGCCAGCAGAGTCTTGGTTTGCACAGAAGTATAACTTTGTAACTTCACCCTTGCATCTGATGGGTTGCTTTTTGCTCTGAGTGTGACATTTGTAACTTCAGCCTCTGGTTGGCTGCTTTCTGCAACCAATCAGACTGATTGTGGGCTACTACTTCAGTTACATGAGGTAAGCATGAAGTGGCCAATGGGAAACTTCTAGTGGGTATTTGGACCCAAGAAGATTCTGCATCCGGGCCCTTGAGCTGCTGCCTGGGTCCGCTTCCCCACTATGGAGTGTACTTTTGTTTTCAATAAATCCCTGCCTTCGTCCTTTGGTGCTTTATTCTTTCTTTGCTTTGCTGGGCATTTTGTCCAGTTCTTTGTTCAAAATGCTAAGAACCTGGACAACTTGTAGTCAAGACCCTCTACCGGTGACACAACTGTCTCCAGCCTCTTTTCCTCCCTCTGCTGCATGAAGAATAAGCCCAGTGTGTTACTCCCAGAGCCTAACACCACATGCCTGGGACTCTCATGGTTTTGCACAGATTGCCAAGAAAAGTTGTGAATTTGGCCTATAATTTCATGATGTTTCCCTAGTCCACAGTTTATCCCCTCGTTGTTGATTCGCTTCACCTTAGATTTTTACAGAGCACTATTTAGTTTTCAGCCACTTTTGTGTCCATTATCTAATTTGATTCTTAACAGTGATTAGAAATAATCAGGTCTGGCAATTTTATAGGTAGGAAAATGAAGCCCACAAAGCCTAAGTGAATAGCTGCAGATGAGATTAACAACACTGTCATTATGACCCTGTTTGTTTCAGGCTTCTTTCCATTAAGTCATTACACCACAGCCTTCCACCTGACTGATGTCTGACTTATTACCAGTGAATGCACGCCAGCTGTGTCATTATGGCATCACTGAGAAGTTTGCATGGATTCATCCTTGGGCTGTCACTTAAGTATTTTGAAATGGCTGACATTATGGGCTATATCCATGACCATTACACAGAGAGAAGCTTACTGGCTTATATGGCAGCTTGTCCATAATCTTCTTATTCATTTTTCCTTAATTTAAGGAACAACCTAACTTATTAGCAAGTCTTGTTCATTTATACGATTATTTTTATTTTTCTGGAAATAACGCAGATCGTTGCACTTCATGTTCTTGACCTCATGTATTTAACAGGAAAATTGTTTTCCATCTTTCAGATATTTAGCAAGCTAACAAAGTTAAGTGTGAACCAATTTAGTGAATTTAGTTGGTAATATGACTTGCCAGCTTAAGTATACAAATTAAAAAATTTGCAAGGCCAAAAAAAATTGAGACTCTTGCTTTATAAGTATACTTTGATTTTGCCAACAGTTACCAAGTTGGCCTTTTAAAAATTATTTTTGAGAACATTAAGGTTGTAAGGTAGCCACAGTAAGGGCAAAGATACTAGTTTTTATAATTAAGGACCACTGACACCAAACAGTCTATGGAATTCCATAGTGACAGGTGGTATCGACACTGAGAGACACTTGGGAGGTCATTGTACCATCTTCAGAAGAGAGTCACTGAAGAGTGGAAGTGGAGAGTCATAGTTAGTGGTAAAATGGGGCATAGAACTAACTTGTGGCACTCCTCTGTTCTAATCCTCAGTGGCTCCCTGTGGCTGAGAGGGTCACTCCTTGGCCTGGCCCTTCTACCCACTTGCTTATCTGTGCCGAGTTAATGCACTTTGATGGTGTTTTATTAATGACAGTGGGTTCAGGCCTGTCATGGAAACAAAGATGGAGCTCTTCTAACACAATTTTTTAAAAAACCGTACAATATATTCTAGCTGAATATGTAGAAGCTTCTGAGATTCTGATACAGAAAGCCGATCTGGAACGCTGTTTAATTCAGGTCAAATCAAGTTATTTTTAAGCCCTAAATGACTAGGACTGGGCCTAAATATAACACCCTTATATATTCTGGAAGTTAGACTGGCCAACTGCGCCTAAGAAGAGCACCTGCAGTGGCAGTCACAAACCTCCACATTCCCTCATTCCTACCTTTATTAATTCTTGACATTATGTTAATTACATATGGGCTACATATAATTATGTTAATAAAGGTATTGCTTATCTCATTTCCAGTCCAGAGTGTTTTAGATTTTAGACTAGAAGCATGTGTGTGTGTGTACCTTATAAGCAACAGAATAGTTTTTGCCAAACTAGGTCCTTAGAGGCGGGAACTGTTTCTTATTAGAACTCTTTGGGACTCAGGGCTTTATTCAGCATGGGAGGCACTCATTAAATATACACTAGTAAATGGATTGTATTCAAATGTGTATATGTAGGTTAACACTTTTTTTAAAATTAGGGCATGATAGGATCAGATCATGATAGGCTGGTCATTCTGGTGGCATCATTTATGAGGTGCCTATTTCCCTGTCTTCAACCCAGGATTACTGGAAATCAGGAGACCAGAAGGTAACACAGTAATAAAAATGAGAGCATGGAAACCTTAATGAAAGGATTTTATTATGGTGATAGGGAAGAGACGATGTTTCTTGTCTACTATTGGAAGTTAGAATAGGGAGGATTTAATAGCTAATAGGATACCTGATCTGGGGAGAGAAAGATTTCACAGTACCTCATGCTAGTTAAGTATAGCACATTTGAGGGAGTAGAAAAAGAAAAGGTAGTATGTTCAGTTCTAGATGGATATTACCTAGAAGTCAGTAAGAAACAAAGATTATTAGAAGCTCAAAAGGAAGCTTGGGCTGGAAATAGCGATATAGCCCAATCATTTTTCCAATCACTCATTCAACATGATCAGTCCTAAGACAGACTAGACAAAATGTTCATAGTTGAAGACCAACTAGTAGATAAGCTTGTTCTGCAGCAGGCAGTATAAAGAGAGAATCAAGCAGCAGGGAGCTCTAGCAGCTGGCCCCAGCAAGAAGAGAAGCCAAGAGAGAGAAAATGAGATCAGTGCCCTCCCTAGAAACAAAGGAGAAAAGAGTCTCAAGAACAGAGTTGGCCAGCAGTATTAAAGCTGAGATGGAAATCATGTAGATAGGAGCTTGACTTCTGGCAGTGAGGAAATCATTGAGGATCTTCTCAAGAACAGTGAGGTTAGCACTGAATTGAGGATTGTTGAAGAATTGGAGACTTTTTATTTAAAAAAAAAAAGTAATTTATAATCTGTATATGAGTGTATGTGATGTGTGAGGTCCCAAGCACTTTACATGTATGAATTCCCTTAAATCTTACAATAACTTGGATTTTTTTTTTATTCCTCATTTTACTTCCACAAGAACTGAGACAGAATAATCTACCCAAACTCACAGAAGTAGGAAGAAGTGGGGCAGAGTTAGGATTTGAGGGCAAAGGCAGCTCTCCCACTATTGGTTTTAACTACCATTCCATGCTGATGCTTCACTGTAGAGGAGAGAGGTTGAGTACCCATGTTCCTCTTGGTATTGTATAGGTGATGGGGAGGCAGAGACAATTCCTACCCTTGAGCAGTTTTTACAAGTGCATTGGGGAGCTGGATTAGCAGCACAGGCAGTGTTTCCGTTGCTGGGGTGGGTGAAGGATGTAGCAGGTAGGGAAGGTGGCTGTCAGCTCTTACTGTTGGGAGAGGAAGGGAGGCCTCAGGAAAGGTGGCCTCAGGAAAGGTTTCTCAGAAAAGGTGACCTTTAAATAGAGGTTCACAGTGACAACGTTCAGAGTGATAGTTATGAAAATTTAGGCATGAGAAGCTATCTCCCGTCCTTAAGGGCTATTTCTTTCTGTTTTCATCAGGTTTTCTAAGTACTGCCCTCCATGGTTAAAAACCAATTTAAGCAAATATACTATGTTTTTAAAAGTCTCCAGTGGGTTTAGCTTAACAAGGTACTTAGCCCACAGGTGGGCCATTATACTAGAATACTCGTAATTTAATTGTATATTTGCTTTAGAGTTGGGAAATAAGACTCTTTCCGTAATCTATTCTAAGATAAAAACCATATATACAACAAAATGGTCATTATCTTTGGTTTTAAAAAGGGATTAAAGAGTAAATGCGGTAGCTGTTATCTTTTCTGCATGGGGTGGGAAAGACCCTTCCTCCGTCATCATTTCTGTGCCTTCACCAAACACTGGACATCCAGAAACTGTCTTCCAAACACAGAGTTTGATTTTCTTCAAGGATTGAGACTTTTGGGGATGATTTCCATTCTTTAAAAGCATCAAAACACTATGTTGGCCAAATAAAACACTTACAGAAGCTGGATTTGTGCTTTACAGTTGTATCAGTATCCTCCTGTTAGCTGGTGCAAGTAGGGTTGGGGTAGTACTGAGTTCTGAGTCCTGTGAGACGGATTTCAGTGAGCTGTGAGCAGGTGAAGCCATACAAGAGATGTAGATATCAGAAAGGCTGTTGAGAGAGTCTCATTGCAAGAAGAATTTAAAAATCACTCATTTAAAAAAATTCATGGAATGAGATGTTTTAATTCAGTGAATTGTTTTAGATAAGTTTCTTAAACACTTTCTTCTTAAAAAAGGACATATGCTATCTGCTTTAACAGTATATTAAGCATATTTTGGGGGGTTGAGGAGCATTATTAGCATATTATCCTAAAAATATGGATGTTGTCCAGTAGAAAATAGGCAATGGGTGGGTACTTATTATGGGCAGTATAAGGAGATACTGAGGCAGTTGCTTTATTAGAAGAAGGGGTGCCTCTGGTTTGCTGGATTGGTCCTGGCTCACTCCTGTTGTTCTGGCATAGTAACAGGACCTTTCATCCTGGATGATTGTTGTGCTGCATCCCTTTGACCTCAGCATGGATGGTACCAGGTTCCTGAAGCCAAAGAAGAGACCCAGAGCTATCAAACGAGATGACATAGGGTTTTATTGGGGGCTTACATCCAGGGAAGAGAGTCTAGTGACAGCGGGCTGGGCAGGAGAACCAACCCCAAAAGCATGCAGTTTATATAGCATTTTCACTTAGCCTCCCCGCCCTCAACAATCTCTATGTGGCAGTCTTCCCTCAACCCAGAACTAAGGGCCTTGATCATCTGTCTGGCCTGCATTCCACCAGACTTCAGAGGTTGAGAGGTTGGGAGGTTGGGGGTTCTGATGTTCCTCATAGACAAGAATGAATCTCGTGATTGGCCACTCCAGGATTCCCTAACTTGGAACATTCAGGTGCTCCTGCCAGACAGTGTTATTCTCAGGGTATGCTTAAGTTATTGCTATCAGATGCATTTACCATGCACGGATAAATTGTATGGTCACCCTACATAATGTTAATATGATTTTTAGTTGCTGGCCCCTTTTCATAGAGGTGGAATGAGGCAGGTATGCTGAATGCCCTTGCTGTTTCCTGTAAAATTAATCACTGAAGCAAAGGCTAAACCTCAGAATGACTCTTAGCCTTCCCTGAATGATCTTTACTGTTGCTGTCAGGGCTTTAACTTGTCAGCACCATCAAAAGCATGATTGATTATTTCCGTATTACAGCTTTCAAAGCCATCCTTCCTGTTAACTTTAACCTACTCTTACGTCTATATCAAATTTAATTTGTGGTCTATGAGGGAGGCATAGCAATCCCTATTTCAAGGATATATTTTTTCATAATCGTCCTTAAATGATACTGAAGTAAAGATAATATAACATGAATTTTTTAAAAGCACGTTTTCAGGCAAACATTTTTGGGGTATGAAATTGAAGGTACTGGGTACTACTTTGCAGGTGGATTCATTTTATTTTTTAAAAGCTTAAAATAACTTATATGCTGAATGATACAGTGTTCCACATTTTTTTCCAACTTGAAATAAAATATAGAAGACATTTTAATCAAGTTTGTGAATGAAAAAGTTTGAAGTAAATAATATTTTTAAATGAGAGATTAAGAATTCTTTAATAGCTTAAAACAATGAAACATAAGGTGTAAGTTGAATAGGTTGGAATATTAATTTCTGCATTTAGATTAAAATAGTTATGCAGTTATGCAAGTACAGGAATAAGGAAACAACATAGTTCATATGAAAAAGATATAATGGTTTTAGTTGAACACAAGCTCAGTATAATAATGGCTGTTTAGAATGTCAGTGTATTTACATTTCTAATGATAGGCGAAATTAGGTACTCTGAATTACTCCTCCACTAAAAATGAATACAAATGAAAGTGCTGGATAAATTATGCAAAATATATCTCTAAATGGCAAGAAAACATGGAAATAAAAGACCAAACATTGGCCTAAAAGTGAAAGCAAGAAATCAGAGTGATAAGGGAAACACCCTGTTGGAGAGCACTTGCTGAGTCCAATTGAGCTTGGATATTTTTGGTCATTTGTTGATCTGGAGACAAGACACAAAGCCCAGAGCCTGCTTTGGGGAAAAGAGTTTAGTAGACAATGTCTCCACATAGAGCTGGGACCTCTAAAGACTACTTTCATAGTGCATTGTAGAACTAGAAATATAACTTTTCCCTTGACCACCTCCCAATCCGCAGCAAATCTCAGAAAAACTACCTAGTATTTTATAACCAATAATAATCAGCATTCATGAAAATTTGCAGTTCTAATTTAGGTCTGTGGGTGGTCCAAAGAAAAGACAAAAGATGTAGTTGTAGAATGGTTCCACTATAGTAGCACAAGGCAGAAGCTAGTGCAGGTCCTTTCTGAAGGGATCTTTCTTCACTGCAAGCCTCGAAGAGTTCAAAAATTTTTAAGAAATTTTAATGACAGTCAAGAATCACAAAACAAATTAAATAAGGCATCATTGATAGAACCAGCCAAAATAGTAGATAACAGAATTAGGCGTGTAATAATCTCAGATATTACAGTTGTCAGAATGTAAAATAACTTTTAAAGAAATGGAAAGGTAAAAATGTGAATAAATAGCAAATGAATATAAGAATGACAAAAAAGATCTGAAAAAAACTAAATAGTGCTTGAGAAATTAAATGTATAATTGGAATTTTAAAAATCAGCAAATAGGTTCAATGGCAAATTAGACATAGCCAGAGAAAGAATTAATCAACTGGAAGACAGTTCTGAGCTTTTTGACTGTGACCCACAGAAAGAAATTCACTTATTGGCACATGTGTATGTATATGATACATGTGTATGTTTTAAGCCAAAGTATCTAGGAACTGATCTTATCAGTTCTCTACTAAAGATAATGTTCTCTACTATTTTGCTTTTCTCATTTATTCTTTTTTACTAAAAATGTTGGAACCAACCCAGGAAATTTGATAAACTATAGTGGGTCATGACCATAGTTTCGAAGAAAACTGATTTTATTAAAATTGAAAATGCATGTACCCTACAACCCAGCACATGTCTACCATAGTTCAGAGCACTTTGTGTGGCACCAAAAAAAGAAAAAATTTAAAAACTAGAGAAAAAAACGTGGATTGTAGAAAGCATAAGTTGTGGTTTATCTGTACAGTGGATTACTGTAGGATGGGAGTGATATTAAAAACAATGAGCAATCAGTGCAATGTAGACACCATGCAGTTAGTATGGCTGCTGCCCATAAATAGTGAGTCTCAGCTCATACCTAACGCATGCCAATGACTAACAGCCGTTTCTGCACCTTTGAAAATGAATGAACTATCAGTTCATGCATCAACAACAGAAAAACAAGCTCTAAAAGATTTTTTATAGTATGATTCCATTCATATGAACTTCAGAAATTTGGACAAAACTTACATTGTTTAGGGTTACAAGTATGTATGTATGTATGTATGTATGTATGTATTTCTGGAGACAGGATCTGGCCCTGTCACAAGGCTAGAGTACAGTCACATAATTATAGCTCACTGCACCCTTTAACTCTTAGACTCGAGCAATCCCCCTGCCTCAGCCTCCTTAGTAGCTGGGACTACAGATGTGTACCATCACACCTAGCTTTTTTTGTTGTTGTTCTTTTGTAGAGATGGGGTCTTGTTATGTTGGCCAGGCTGGTCTCAAACTCCTGGGTTCAAGCCATCCTCCTCCTTCAGCCCACCAAAGTGGTGGGATTACAGGTGTGAGCCACTGTGCCTGGACTGTTTATTTTTTAAAAGGCAGGGGTACACACAGAATTAAGACAAGTTGTTACCTCTAAGTGGAGGACAAGAGGGTGGATTAAGAAGGATCACAAAAGGGGCTTCAGAGGTGATAGTCATTCACTTTTTCTTCTTAAAATTGTGGGTACATGAATATTTCTTTTTAATTATTTATACCTTACTCATTTTATGGTTACTCTTTTGCCTGTTCAACATTTAGTAAAATTAATTTTAAAAAGTCAAGGCAGGATTAACACAGGCAATAAGTCATTTATGCTGATCAACCCATTTTTGGAAAGTTATTTTTAGTTTTCTGTGCCAAATTTTAAATTTTATGGCAATTAACAAACTGGAATGTGTACAGAGGAAAACATCCAGGGTGGTGATATAAACCACCAGCCTGGTCTTGAGCCTTTCATTTTTCAAATGCAGATTCACACGCATTCTGACTATTGGTGGTTTTGACTTCCCTGGGTTGGCCTGCTAGTGCTTAATACAGACCTTGTTAACTCCCAGGGTATTGTACTTTTTGCTGCACCAATCAGAAATGTGTTCTCAGAAATTCCACAGATGTTCTTTAGTATGATGATTTGCTAAAGGTTTTGTGTGGGAGGGAGGAGGCATTTAATGCTGTAACTGTAGACCCTATGGCATGTTACTGTATCATACCAAATAATAGCCTAGAAACAAGGGATCTTTCGTTGCTGGGATCAAACAAACCCTCTGCTATCCACAGCTCCCAAAGGCATCACTAGATTCAGGTAGTATGCACTGAAGGGATACATGGGGATAATTTACTTTGGAGCCTTTCAGAGGAAAGGTGGGCTCAATCCTGTGGTTTTCTGTTTATGGCAGTGCAGGGATCCAGTTTGTCTGGCCAGGGCCTTAGCTTTGTGTAAACAAGGAGGGGTAGGCAGATGGCAGCATTTGTCTGGATAATAATTACTTGAGGTAAATGAGTAAATCAGCAATTATCGAGGATCTGCAATGTGCCAAGTGTTAGGTGTTTTCATAAAAATATTCCACTTCATAGGAAAGGAAGTGGTCTTATCCATATCTTACAGATGTGGAATTTAGGGAGGGATCACCAAAATTAATAGTTGGGGGAGAGAAGAACAGCAGGAGAGCAAGCTTTCAGTAGTGCAGTGCTAGGGCTGTGGAGTCCCGACTAAAGGCAGTGTGCGGAGTGGTTAGGAGCACAGATCGCAGCAGACAGAGCTGGATTCCTATGTGGTCTGCCATTTACTAGCAGGGAGACCTGGGACATGTGGTCTTTAACTACCTGTTCCTCTTGCATCATCAAAAAATAAGGAAAATCCCTATTTCATGAGATTAAGAGAATTCAATGAATTAACATACGTAAAGTACTTTGAACAGTGGCTTGGCACATAGGGCTTTAAAAGTGAAGAGTCTGGTGAAGTTTTTTTCTACACTGGCTTGTAGCAAGTGATTCTCTTGGTCTCTGTGACCCTGTAGCAGAGTCTGTCCTCAGTCTTAAAGGGGTGAGACTTTTATATCCCATTGAGTTTCCCAGCATCCAAAGTTGGGTTCTGACACACCCAGAGAGTAGGTGTAGCCTTGATTTACATTCATTAGATCTTCCTCCTCCAGGAACCTACACCTCCCAGAGCTATAGAGACCTACCAGTGGCAGTTTTTAAAAGACATACCAGGTGTACTTATTTCCAAGAACTTGCTCAGCAGATGAGGAAACTGAAGCTCAGGGAGGTTGTGACTGTCCCAAGTTCACATGACAGAGGAGCTAAGATTAGAATGTTTGCTGTTATCTGTATTACCTCTAGAATGTACAGAGGAGAAGGGCAGTTTTCTTTTTGAAGCCTTGATTTCATACAGTGTGGATGACCTTACATATCTTGGTCCACGTGACTATCAAGACTTGTAGGTTCTCTGTACCCTTATGGGTTCTAAGATGTGCAGGCTGCTCCCAGCTTTCAAGCTCTGCAAAAGCAGCTTACTTTTTTGAGCACCTCTTTCAGCTGCTCCTCCTAACCCAGTTTCCCTCTAAATTGTATAGGGACTGGACATTCATTGACTCCTTCCCTGTGTTTCTTGTAGTCTTACCTATTCTTTCTAGCAGCCATTGGCTTCTCACAACACTGACAAGGCGCTCCTAGTTACTTACTGCTACCTCTCTCTTCTTTTGCTGCCTCTTTTTTTTGCTTTAATTTCCTTTCTTTATCCTCTTCTCCCCTCTTATGTATTGGTACATGCTGTCACTTGTGTATTTCTACCATTTTTCTTGTAACTTGGGGCAGGATTGAACTTTTGACTTCTGGAGCCATTGTTAGGCAGTGAGTGTTCATGGTGTGAAGTGACCAAAATCCACAGTACATCTTGTGAGCTGTGCAGTCTTGCCTCTTAGCTTTCTTTTGACTAGGCTGGAACCAAATTGAATGTTATTAAAACAGCATTACAGCCAATATATGCTTTCATCAAGGGGAAATGGTCTATCAAAATTGAGCCAAAAACTGGGATGCTGTAATTCTGTACTAAGGCAGGAAATGATAAAATTTCAAAAACAGGTAAGGTATAATCTGTACAATTGCCTGGCTTAAGTGGTGTTTAAATTTAAATATAATTTTTTCTTCAACTGGAAGTGGCTTTATTGTTTATGCTTTTCTTTGAACTGAAATAAGGACAATATTCAGAATTAACATACATTATACAACAGATCAATTTAAGAAATTAGATAGTTGTTTAAAACATACTTGAACATGCCAACATATTGTATTAATTTTCTATCAACAGTAGAATATTATTCACTTTCTATGTTTTTTGGCTTTTAAAAATATATGCTAAAAATTTCTACAGCTCTTGTTTTAAAAAGAGAATGAAGGTCATTATTGCTTGAAATTAATGTTTTTTTAAAAAAAATGAATTCCTTCTTGTTGAGCTTACTTTTTTTAAGTAGACTCTTTTTAAAATAAGATTTTTTGAGACTATCAAGGGGGAAAAAATGGGAAAAAGTATAAAACACCCATGCAGACAACATTCACCTCAGAACTGTCAGGTCTTTGAAAGCAGTCTTGGAACTTTCATTGTTGTCTGGTAGCAGCATTATTGAACAGATGGTTAATTGGAAAAATAAGCTGGATAATCAAATCTGATGAGCTAAGATGGGGTTAACTAGAGCAATCTGTAGTATTCAGAAAAATTGCCAGGGTGATTGGGGAATGGTGACTGCAGTTATTATTTGGGATTTGTTTCTGTTAGTACAAAAATACAACTTAAAGTCACAAATCATTTTGATAAAATTTTTTTTTCTTTCATTTAGAAAATAGCCCTCTCCCCACCCCAAACAATCATTTCTTGCAGGGAAGAAGAAGAGAGATTTGTATCAGCCGCCTGCACTGCCAGTCCAGGAAATAGCATGTCAAATTCCTGCTTTATTAGGAAACCCCCACCCCTGGCCTTCCTCTGGTCCTCATTTATTGAGTTTGCCAGATCCTGTGCTAGGTGGTGGGACCATAAAGAAGAAATGGGATGGGATTCCATGGTGCAGTAGGAGAGTGGGTATAAACAAGTAACACAAAACAGTATGGAAACCTCCAAAGAATCCCTATAGTATGTTTAGAGCAACTGTATCTCCTGGAGGATGGTTCACAACATCTGTTTAATTACCTTTGTAATTTTCTTCACTTAAGTTAAAAACTAGTTAGCTTTTTTTATTTTATCTTGATTTTAGAAAACATCTCTGAGGGGTATACCTATCTTGCCAGAATTCATCTGTAAACTCACTGTGCCTCCAACAGAGCCTTGTACTTACCAAATGATCCAAGTGATAGTAAAGACAGATTTACGATGTCTCTTTGCAGAATGATTCTGCTTGTCTGTTCTCCAGGTTTCTTTCCCTCCCAACGTTTCTGTCTGTAGGAATGGTTTTCTCTTAAAACTATGGCCTAACCATATGTTTTCTTATAATCGCTGGGCCACACCCAGAGCCATACTGTTCTTTTCTCGGGGATTGCTTGATGTAAGCCTTTACTATGTCCTGATTTCACATTTTCTGATGTGTGTTCTATTAGTCAAACAGTTTCTACTGCTAATGTGGTTTGTCTTTTAATCTACAAGCATTTAACAGTGTCTTTCTTTCTCTTGCCCCAGCTCTCTCTTTCTTACTAATTCAGATTGGAATAATAAATCTTCAATAATAAAAGACACCTAAATAATATGAATACTTATCAAAATTCCGAAGTTGGTTTTCTGAAAATAGCTCTCTTCTGTGTGAAATATTGAAGTGTTATCCAGGAGAAGAAGAATTTATTCAAATGATCATCTTATAGCTTGTTTACTAAATTTGATGAAATTTGCTTTCCAAACTGCTTTAAACAAAAAGTGATTAGCTGTTTAAAAAACGATCATATTTCTTTCCTGTCTTATCCTTTCTCTGCCACTCCTCTGATTTCTTACATAACAGTTAAGAAATCATAAGACTATCAAGGATGCATTTCAATTCCTTATGGTTTATGGATCAGTTTATTAGGCCAAGGGTGGAATGGGGCATGGGTGTGGGAGGAAGTACAGGAGAGAGTACGAACATTTGCTAAGAGCAGCATGGGATAGGTGAATTTACCCAGTATGGGAGACCAGCAGAAGTTTTAAAATCAAGTATATCTGAGTTCAAATCAGAGCTGCATCATTTACTAGCCACTTGAACCTAGGAAAGTACTAAATCTGAAATCTTAGTTCCTTCAAGTGCAAAATGGAGACTGTAATAAGGTCGTGAACTGTGCCTGAACTGGACATAGAGTGATGCCTGGCACTTATTTGTTGAGTGCCTGTTATCACTTTTCAAAGCCAGGAACTGCATCCTGATCAAGTCACTTAATCTTAAACTCAACTTTGTATAACCTATATAATGGGAATATTGATATATTAATATGAAAAAGCTAAAAAAAATTACAGCCGTATACAAGCATAAGGGGCTTAATTTCATGAAGGCTTCGCAGATATCCACCAGCCATTAGTGGTTTCTTGTATGAACTCTGCTGTAGCTTTTTTCGAAGTCTCTTTGTTGTTTACCAAACATTTATTTGATATTATTGTTACTAGACATTAGTTACATTTCACAAATACTGCAGTTAGTGGAATGAAACCCATATCTTCATCTTTGTAATCCCTGTCGTTTTTCAAATATGTAAGAGCTTGGTAAAGGTTTATTATATAAATAATTAATTTCAGTATTACCATTGTTCTCTGCTTTGCAAACTAACATAGTTTAATTGCATCATAATGGATTTATTTCCACAGAATATCTACCTTATTGTTTCTGTGATCGTATTGCTAACATTTCATCTGGATTATGTAAAAACCTAAGATATTTTCCTTACTAATATTGTGTATTGCTATGTATTTTGATGTCAAAGAAGGAAAAAGAACCACCTTGAATGTTCCCACTCTTTTTAGACAAACAGAAATTTAGGAGTAGTTTAGAATTCTGTAATATTTATAGTTTATTTTGTGGATACACAGTTATATCACTTATAAAAATGTGCTACCATAATTTATTTGTAGTTGAATATTTAGAATTTCAGATGAGTTTTCTGTTTTCAATAAAAAGAAATGTGCTTCAAGAAAACACGCAGAAAAATATTTTGGGGATCTTGAAATCACAGAGTAGAGAGTAGCTTGTTTTCTCCAAAACTTTTAGACTTTTTGTCAGACCTATAATACTTAAATAACCAGCGCAATAAACTCTTCTCATTTTTCAGTAATAGAAATGCCAATATTGTCTTTTGATTCTCTCCTGGTGGGCCTAATTTGGAGAAAGGGAACACACCCAACAATTAATCAGCAGTCATTAAAAGACATCTACAAGGAAATGAAGGGTTTGTATTCTTCTGTTGTTTAAAAAAAAAAAACAGAGCCTCTTGGAAACTGGGATTTATTTTGCTCTTGAGTTATTCTTGAGCGTTCTATTTTGCTTGTGTTCAGTGTTTAGGAATTGCAATAAGCTGATATTGTGTTAACATTAATAACTTCTATTTGCATTGCTATAAACTATTTAATTTAAATAAATTACTTATTACTACATAACAAGTTGCCCCATCCCTAGGGACCTAAAACAGTAATTTTTTTTTTTTTAATTTTAAACTCTCACCTAGTTTTTTTGGATCAGGTATCCAGGAATGGTCTGGGTGAGTGGTTTTGATTTTGGATCTTTCATAAGGTTGCAACCCAAGTGTCAGTCCATTTTGTACGTAGTCTGCATGAAGGTTTGATTGGGGCAGGAAAATCCACTTCCAATGTGGTTCACTCATACACCTCGCAGATTTTTGCTGGTTGTTGGCTAGAGGCCTTAGCTTCTCACCACATGGACTTCATAGGGCTGCTTGAGCGTCTGATGGAAGCAAGATGGAAGCTACCGTGCCTTTATGACATCATTCCACAATACCCTATTGGCTGTACAGGTTACCTCTGTTCATTGTAGGAGAATAATACACAAGGGTGTGAAAACCAGGAGGAGAGGATTTCTGGGGGCCATTGTGGAGGCTAGCTACCAGAATAAAAGACTGCTTAATCTTTAGTGCATTTTTTATAAGTGTCCAATTAATGTTTGAATAACCTTAAGTTTTACCAAAAATAATATAATTATTGGTGGGACTTCCAATTTTTATCCTCTCCTTTTCCCCACAATTACATGTCAGTGTCCATTGATTTATGGCCATTTCAAGTATTTGTATAATAGAAATCTGTTTTTCAGACATGTGGTAATAGGAGCATTATATCTAGGTAAAAGGAATCATTCAGGTTAGCAGGACTTTCACTGAGGATACGTTCAGAACCCCTGTACAACCTGCTGCCGTTCTGTAAAACTCTGAATTCATCAAGCCTTCAGCATTTATCGAGCACCACTTATGTGCTAGGCATTGTGAATGCAGGTGTCGGTGCAAAGTGTCTCTGCCCTCAAGAAGTAGCAAACATTTCAAACAGTTGTTGAAGATTATGGGCTGTGAAGTCAATTTGCTTGAGTTCAGTTCTTGCCTCTCCTGTTCATTAGCTGTATGACCCTGGGCCAGTTACTTAACCTTTCGATTCTTTTCTAATTATTTCCTTATTACAGATTACCCTCCCCACAGGGTTGTTGTAAGAATTTAATGAACAGTACCAATGAGTACTAAGTGTGAGCCCCTTGAGAATACCTGGAGTGACTAGTTTTGATAAAGGAAGTTTCCAGGGGGTGGTGAGATCACATTTGAGTGGAGGAGTCTTGGAGAGTAAGTTGGAGATTGGGCAGCACAAAAATTTGGTAAGGCCTACACCTGGGATGCCGACCTGAAGTAGAGGCAGGGAAGCTGAAGTGGGGTAAGGCCGTGCATGCCATGTGGGGGCTTCAGGGGAGGCACTGGAGGTGGGCCTGCCTGGACAGCTACCTGAAGGGATGTGAAGGGGCTCGTGGAAAAAACGCAGTGTGTGCAGTTTCCTGAGACCATCTTCACTTAAACCTCTTGTTTCTCATTGCCTTTGTAGATACTCCCATGCTTGCCAGATCTCATGTTTGTATTTGTGGTTAGGAACATTTTGTCACTGCAGTTAACTGACAAACAAGAGAAGGTTAAACTTTTTGTGGAGAACTTTCAAAAGCAGTAGGATGATAGGATTGGATCTTTTGGTTTGTTTCTGTAAAGTGACCTGGTGAAGAGTGAACAATGAGTTGAGTAGTTAGGAGGTTATAGGAATTGACGGGGGGGCTAGAGAGCGGGGCAGGTACACCAGAGCCCAAGCCTGGACTTTTGTCAAGCTTGGCGTTTCCCAGAGACATCCCGAGCACGTTACGGTCCCAGGGTACCCGCAGAACTGCCCCCTACCCTCCCCGCACCACGCATCTCAAAGTGAATTTTGCAATTATGAAAATCTGAGAAGGAGAGATTTTACTCTCTGCATGTGTGTTAGTGTCAGTTTGAATTACATATGAGACAATAAGCACCATCATCTTTTTGGCCTTTAAATCTCTGGATTTAGTGACAACCTTATTTTATAGACAAAGAAGATAATGATTATGCCAGTTTCAGAAACTCATTCTCAGCTGTCCACTTCCCATTCTCAACAGTTTTTCTTGAAAACACAACTAAAAAGAGAGATGAGGCTTTAGTGAAGAAAAATTGGTTAGGAAGAGGTTTTGATTTAGTTAACTAAGAATACATTTGGCAACCAGGCTAGATTCCAGACAGCTCCCAGGCCCAAGGATGGGAATTAGGGTGGTTGTTAGTCTATTTAACCTCTTCTTACTTGGTTTTGAATTTGCCACCCAGTCCTCTTTCCCAGCAGGATTGACCCTTCCTTGCTTTTTGGATGACACCCTCCACAGACAGGCTCTTTTGCCAAGTCCCATCACCCTCAGATGTGTCTATTTCTTCTAGCTTCTTTAGGAGGTAGGTAGGTCTATTTGAAGCCAGAAGACTCTAACCCAACATCTGATATAAGAAGACGCAGTAGAAATTCTGTGATACCTAACTAGCTTAAATCTATGTGTTTTTACTAGAACAAAAATGTAACTGCTACTTTCTTTTAAAATTTGGAAGCAGGCACTAATACATCTTTGTGTTGCAACTGTAACATTATGTAAAAAATAGGAAGGCATTGGCATTTTTATAACAACTATTAAGTCATATGAAGTGTGAGTGTAGTAACCAGCTTTTGAGACAAAGTCTTCATTCAGGGATATAGCAGCTGTGCAGGGAGAGCCAGCTCTGAAAGGGGAAACTTTGGATTAACTTCTTGCTTCCTCAGTGGTATTTGAAATGTGTATATTTTCTTACATTTGCATCAGATTTAGGGTCCGCCAGTTTTTTCTCCTTATGCTCTAATTTGATATTTCATATTATTTCGTGACTAAAAATTTACGGATTTTAACATTTGGGAGTAGTATTCTCTATTAATATAATACAAGTAGTTTGATGTCTGGAAAGATTGTTTTTTTTTTTTTTAAATGGTTGATGGAAGCTGGTCTTGTTGCTAAAGTAAATCTTTCTATAAATAAATGCAGAAACATCTGTGAAGGGCATAGTCTGAATGTGGCAGACATATGAAATGCATCAATTCCCATCTTGTGGCCAAGATTTCTTCCTTGGGCTTTCTTTATAGCTAATGTTGTGGCAAAGTTTCACATTCTCAGAGCATTAGGCAATAAAATGGTCAAAAGAAATGCTGCCAAGTTACCCTCTTTCTTAGGTTAGTCAGTAGAAGGAATTTGTACTTACCAAGGAAAAGTGCAGTGTGTTTTTGTTTTTATTTTTTAGGACTGAAGACCTAGAGGTCTCCTTCAACTTCAGTTTTAGCCCTGGCTTTAGGCAATTTTCCAAACGTATAACTGCTTTCAAGAAATTAGTGTGGTACCACAGAGAGCTGGGGTCAGTAGAAAAAGAAGACACAAAATCCCTCCTAGAACTCCATGGGCCCATCAAATGACCTTTTATAGAAACGACTGAAATTCCTCTTTCAAAAGCACAAAAATGCTAATTGAAACCAAACAGAAAACAAACCCTCCCCACAAGGACTGCAATTCAGATGGCTAAAAGGGAAAGTGGGGACAGGGAAGGAAAATTCTTGGGAAAATTATTTGAAGCCATACACTTGTATTTTGCTCTTTGGTGATTGTAAGTTAGAGTGGAATGATTTAGGATTTCTAAGATAAAAATTCAGCCAGCACTGTAAGAACTCTGTGTACCTTTGCAGGTGCCTGTGTAGATCCTCCTAGAATACCTGTGTGGTGCTGTCCTTCCTCAAGACTACCTCGTACTCACTGGCTCAGAGACTCCCGTGTGCTGAGGTGAGTGATGCCGAGGTGTACTCCTCACGTGCATTACATTCTAGAAGAGTGCACTTTCAGTGACTTTTTAAAAAACCTTCCAAAGTTTCGGGAGACTTTTATAGATCATGTTTATTAGTAAACTCTTAAGAATCATCATTCGTAAGCCCTTTATTTAGAGAAGGACTGAGTATAGTTCGTGATACTATCTGTTGCTGCTGCAATATAATTCCTAGGTCCAAATTTTGGTTGACACTAAAAGCATCATAAAACATGCCTTAGGTTTCAGATTTGGAGTCTGAAGCAAAATACTTCAAAGCTGTAGGTAACCACTCTTGGGCTTTCTGAGCACAATTCTACTAATGCTATAAATTGGCAGCCTCTTTTAAAGCAGAGAAGTATTTCTAATCGTGAAAGGTTAGAAAATCTTGATGGCTAACTAGTTTTTCAGACTTTTCTCTGTAATAATCTTGGTAAGTCTGAAAAATCCTGTGGCTTGTGTTTCTGTTTCTTAAATAATGTCTGTTATTGCTTTGTTAAGTCAAGGAGGGGACATAAAAATCTCCTTAGGTCAGGATATGCAGCTAAATTACATCTCAGTTTTAGTATGCTTGCTGTATGTCGTCTTTTGTCTCTTGAGTATTTAAATGACTTACTGGTCCCAGGAGGGAAAATAATTTGACCTTGTTTGTAGTAGTTAAATCCCTTATGCATAAATTGTTCACACTCTACAGGTGAATAAACTCTGTAAGGGCACTAGCCAGCCTGCTGTCTCATAAATTCCTTAATCTCTCATTTGCAAACGTTATGTGCGTGCATTTTTAACTAGATTATGGATCTCAAAGGCCTCAAATAAACTGATTTCCCCCTGAAATAAAAAACTTTAACTTTACAGCCTTTTAATAATTGCTAAATTGTATGAAGAGGCTGGACTGCTGAAACCACAAATCCATATCCTCGCCAGTTCAGTTGCTCTTTTGTAGACCCGGCTATCTTGCTTGCAACATTGCAAAAACCGTGACTAGAAGGCCACAAATGTTGAAAGTCCAAAGATAGCCTGATTCTTATAAGGCAATTTTGTTATATCCATGTGAGAGCCAAAAAGGCCTATTTACACCCTATTTTTAAGGCCCTGCCATTTGTAATATGGTCTAAAAAAGAAAAGCATAAGAAAAAAAGTGCGCTATGTAATACAGTTGACTAAAGTTCTCTCTGATAGTCACTTAAATTTTAGTTTTGGCTACCATTACTGATGAAGCTGTGCTATAAAGCTTTCTTTTATACATTGATTATTTTTTATTAAGGAGGATCTATGAGTAAGTTATACTAGGAGGAACTGTGGTTCAGGGTTAATATTTGGGGATTTTGTGTATTTGGGTTTGAACATTCTAGTTATTTTATTTTTCTGGATCACTAGTAGTTATCCAGTAATACAGGTGCGGATTGTACGAGTTGCTTGGAGTTTGCTGCTGAAGAGTTTTTATTTTTTGCAGTTTCTTTTCAAACATTCAGTATTCTCCAGATCAGCAGCCTTTGATCCTTGATTTACAGTGCTAAGAGACTTCTTTAGTTTATTGCTTTGTTTCCCTTTTTTTAATGAAGTGTTATTTAAAAATCTTTTAAATAAATGAAATGTCTGCCAGCATTGAGGTATATCTATACCTGAAACTTAGAAAATGTATTTGCCTATGTTGACTACTGAACCCAGTTTACAGCAGAGGGACTTCCCTAAACCTTTCTGAATGAAACATCCAATTTCAGTCATGTTAACTTTGATGGTCAGCAAAACCAGCTTTGAAGTCTCGGTATTGCTACACTGTAAAACTGTCTTAATTTTTTTTCATGGAGCTACTTAAAAATTTTAATTTCTCGGCTGGGCCCAGGGGCTCACACCTGTAATCCCAGCGCTTTGGGAGGCCAAGGCGGATGGATCATGAAGTCAGGAGTTTGAGACCAGCCTGGCCAACATGGTGAAACCATGTCTCAACTAAAAATACAAAAATTAGCTGGGCGTGGTGGTGTGTGCTTGTAGTCCCAGCTACTTGGGAGGCTGAGGCAGGAGAATCACTTGAACCTGGGAGGAGGAGGTTGCAGTGAGCCGAGATCGTGCCATTGCACTCCAGCCTGGGTGACAGAGCAAGAATCCGTCTAAAAAAAAAAAAATAAAAAATAAACTAATTTTCTGCAATCAGCATATCTACTAAATCACATTTTTTCCGTAATGATGCAGTTTCTCTTGAGCCATTTTTCTTTTAGAGCATGTGATATTAGAGAATAATTCACAAGTTTATCACAAGACACCTTTGTTGGGCTGTGTGAAAAGAAACTTTAAAGCTCATGTTTTGTGTAAAAAGACAGATTGAGTAAAACAATAAATTTTACAGATTATTTGTTTGCTTCTCTTTCTATTCTAGATAGGACTACAGTCTTCCCTCATTTCCTCTTTCTGGTACCTTCCCATAAAATGCGTTAGTGAGGGGAAAATAATGATAAACAGGGCCTAGTTCTGTAATAGTTCAAAACTGCCAGTAATTTTCCATAGTTTCTGGAATGAAACATATGGTAGTAATGTACTGTGCCTCTGATTATGGAAAGTAGTTTAAAAATACTCCCAATGTTTTATATTTTAAAGGGTATGTGTATGTGTGAGTGTGTGTGTGTTTTCAGGTTACTTTTTCTATCCCGTATAGGGTTAATGGAATTATTTTTATATACTTACACCCATTTTTACAGGTTTAGATGGGGCATTTTTGAATAAAACTTGTAATGAGTTGTTTATTGTTGTTGTAGATAATTTGTGCACACAAGTTTTAGAAGGCTTGAAATGATCTTGCAGAGAAAACTACTTGGTAGAAGGGGGACAAATTTTCTGTAATTTAAGTTGTCATAGTAACCTGCATCAGGACGCATACTTGGAATCCAGGCCTGAAGAATTTTAGTGACAATAAACATTCCAATTGCATTCATCATCCTTTTTTTGGCCAAGAAAGGAGCCATCCATTATGAACTAATTATTTTATTTCTGTTTTTAGAAGATGAGTAACAGTTTGCATGTTTCAGTACTTTGAAACTTCCCTAGTAGAATAAAAATGAAAAGTTCAGCTGTTTATATTTGAGATTGACATTTTCTGATAATGTATCACAAACTAGTTATTTCAGATTTTGAGATAGGTTTGGTGTGATGATTACTTAATGAAATATGAAAGAAACAGGATTTGGTAAGGATTGAAGAAATTGCCATATCCATTGGTTAACGTGCAAGTCTAATATTAAGAATATTGGAATTTGGTTTTCATAGAGCTCTGACTTGAGAATGTAATGACTTCGCTATTATCAGTTTGCTGATATTTTTATTTTATGGCGTCTCGTACTGCAGTCTTAATTGGGTAAAAATGTATTTTAGTAAAAAGGATGAGGCATCATTTTTATTAGTGAAGTAAGCTTACTTTGAGAAGTGTATATCCAGACATCATTTTTAGATATCCATATTTCACTGTAGAATGTTGTTTCTGAAGAGAAAGCTTTTCTTAAGGTTTGATTCTCTCTTTCCTTCTGCAAGATATTGACTGCTAACCAAGATTATTTGAAGTTAAAAATTCTGAAACAAAAAACACTGGGAGAAATAAGGTGAGAAGGATAAATGTGTATGGACGCGATGTGTGTCCATTCGTTTAAGGAAACTTGGAAAATAAATAGGGAGAGTTCATGGCTAGTCTAACTAATAAAAAAAAATCAGAAATGTGTTTACTGGGAAAATGTGAAGGAAAATAACATTGATCCTCTCAATATTTAGAGTTATTTACTGTTAACATTTTATGGGAAGTATCTATAATTTTGTAAACAACATTGAAGTCAAGCTGTCAACAGCCAAGATAAGAAAATGGTGAATTTGATCTAAAATTTTATTAAAATTGGCAACATACTTGCTGTTATCAGTACTGTCTAAAATAACACTGATGGGCCAGGAATGGTGGCTCACACCTGTAATTCCAGCATTTTGGGAGGCTGAGGGAGGAGAATCATTTGAGTTCAGGAGTTCAGGACCTCATCTCTACAAAAAATTTTTTAAAAATTAGCGGGCACAGTATTGCAACCTGTAGTTCCAGCTACTCGGGAGGCTGAGGTAGGAGGATCACACCACTGCATTCCCCCCTGGGTGACAGAGACAGAGAACAGTTGAAAGGGAGAATAAAAATTATTTGCAGATAATAGAAAGTTCCCAGGACAATAAACTAAAATGGAGTTTGGTAGGGTTCCATTATAAATCATGTAAATATCATGATCTTTTGTGTATAGTAATAATAACCAGTTTAAAAATATGAGAAAAAAGCCCATTCATAGTAGCAGCAAGCAATATGATAGAGATTAAACTTAGTAAGAAATGCAAATCGCCTGTAGAAAGGAGATTAGTAAACTTTGCTCTGAGGTTGATGAGGAGACTCTGTTTCTGGATAGGAAGACAATTCTTTAGTTACTTTTAATATTTTATATTGATTTGTAAGTTTAATATAATTCCAATCAAAATCTCAGGAATTTCTCACAGATAAGTGATTTTGAATTATTTTACATTTTTATAGAATAAATAAGAGCCAATAAATGTTTATACAGTAAAGAAGAATAATGGAGAGTTGTAATGCTGTATATTAATTTGAAAATGGTGTGATGTTAATAAAATAGGTAAATACTTGGAGCAGAATGGAAAGCGCAGAAGAACGTTGTATTGATAAAGGTGCCACTGCAAATAATGAATGTAAATATAGTAATACATATATCAGAAAAGGGCGTATTTGAATATCTGGTCTTGGGTTTGGTAGAAAGAAGGTACTAAAACAGAAGCAAAGGTTAAAATTACTGAACAATTCATATGTGTAATGATATTAAAAATTAAAATAATTTAATTTTGCTTATATCAAATCATAAAAAGGTAGACATCTGGGGAAAATATTCAAGTAGTATTCAAATTTTTTTCTTTACATAATATGTAATCACATTATAATATTAATATATAATTACATTGGTAATATACAATCATCTGTCACTTAACAGGAATACATGTTGAGAAATGTGTCTTTAAGTGATTATTGTTGAGGTGTGACCATTATAGAGTGTACTTCTACAAACCTAGATGGTATAGTTTCCTACACACCCAGGCTATATGTGATGGCCCATGGCTCCAAAGCTGTACAGCATGTGACTGTACTGAATACTGTAGGCCATTGTAATACGGTAGTAGGTATTTGTGTATCTAAACATAGAAAAGTAGGGTAAAAATACTGTATAAAAGTGGGTATTACCCCATACAGGTGTACCACTTTTATACAGTGTTTTTAATGGAGCTTGCAGTTGTGGAAGTTGCACTAGGTGAGTCAGTGAGTGAGGGTTTAGTGACTGTTAGGGCCTAGGATATTATTGCACTCTACTGTAGACTTTATAAACACTGTGCACTTAAGTTGCACATTTATTTTAAATTTTACTTTAAAAATTTACCTTTTGTTTTTTTTTTAGACTAGAGTCTTTGTCACCCAGGCTGGAGTGCAGTGGCATTGTCACAGCTCACTGCAGCCTTGACCTCCTGGGCTCAAGTGATCCTCCCGCTTCTGCCTATCGAGTAGCTGGGACTACAAGTGCATTTCACCACACCCAGCTAATTTTTAATCTTTTTAAAGTGCATTCTACCATACCCAGCTAATTTCTAAGTTATTTTGGTAGAGACAAGGTCTTACTATGTTGCCCAGCTGGTGTTGAACTCCTGGGCTCAAGCAGTCTACCACCTCAGCCTCCCAAAGAGCTGGGATTACAGGCCTATTTTTAATTTTTAAAAATTAAAAATTTTTAGCCACTGTACCCAGACTGTTAATAATTTTTATTCTTCAGTATGAAATTAACCATAGCTCACTTTATAACCTAAAAAGTTTTAGATTTTAATGTTTTGATTCTTTTGTAGTAACACTTAGCTTAAAATACAAATACATTGTACAGCTGTGCAAATATGTTTTATTTATATTTCTATTCTATAAGCTTTTTTCCGTTTTTAAAATTGTTTTCAAACTTTTTTGTTGAAAATTAAGACACAAACACACATTTTAGCCTAGGCCTACACAGGGTCAAGATTACCAATATCACTTTTCACCTCCACATCTTGTCATGCTGGAAGGTCTTCAGGGGCAATAACAGACATAGACCTGTCATCTCCTAGGATCACAATGCCTTCTGGAATGCCTCCTGAAGGACCTGCCAGAGGCTGTTTTACAGTTAACTTTTTTTAAAAAAAATAAGTAGGAATACCCTCTAAAGTACAGATACAAAGTATAGTAAATACACAAACTGGTAACATAGTCATTTATTATCATTGTCAAATATTATGTTTTGTACATAATTATAAGTGCTGTACTTTTCTAAGACTGGCAGTGCAAGGAGTTTGCTTACACCATCATCACCACTGACACTTGAGTAATGACTGCATTGTACTACAATGTTATGATGGCTACACTGTCACTGTGCAATAGGAATTTTTCAGATCCAGCGTAATCTAATGGGACTATATGTGGTACATCATTGAGTAAAACATTATTATGCAGTACATGTCTGTATGACATTATATTATTTAATTACAGTATATAACAAATAGAGTTGCCTGGATACAGTGGCTGACACCTGTAATCTTAGCACTTTAGGAGGCCAAGGTGGGTGGATCACCTGAGGTCAGGAGTTTGAGACCAGCCTGGCCAACATGGCAAAATCCTGTCTCCACTAAAAATACAAAATTAGTCGGGTGTGGTGGCGGGCACCTATAATCCCAGATACTTAGGAGGCTGAGACAGGAGAATCACTTGAACCTAGAGGGTGGAGGTTACAGTGAGCAGAGATTATGCCACTGCACTCCAGCCTGGGTAAAAGAGCAAAGCTCCTTCTCAACAAACAAACAAAAAACCCAAATAGAGTTAATACCTGTATTATGTAAAAAAATATTTCAAGTCAGAAAAAAAATCAGTACCTAATTAAAACAATTTGTTTGTGGCTCTTAGTGGACCTTTTAAAAAAGAATACACACTGATGTAGGCTTAAAGATTTGTTCAGTTTTAATACTTAACAAAGAAATACATTTAGCACATTATAATATTGAAGATTCAAAAACATACATGACACACATATAAATAACCTATACATAAACGTAACTCATCCATCTAGAGTTGATTTGTATATATGGTGACAGATAGAGGTCCAGTTTCATTCATCTACATTTGGCTATTTAATTTCCTAGCACCATATATTGAAGAGGGTATCCTTTCCCTGTGTATGTCCTTGTTGGCTTTGTCAAAGATTAGTTGGGTACACATATGTGGCTTTACTTCTGGGTTCTCTGTTCTGTTCCATTGATCTGTGTGTGGTTTTATACCAGTACTATGCTGTTTTGGTTACTATAGTCTTATAGTATATTTTGAAGTCATCGAATGTGGTGCCTTCAGCTTTGTTATTTTTACTGAGGATTGCTTTGGCTATTTAAGCTCTTTCTTGGTTGCATATGAGTTTTAGGATTTTTTTTTCTAGTTCTGTGAAAAATTATGCTGGTGTTTTTATAGGGATTGCATTGATTCTGTAGATTGCTTTGGGCAGTATGATCATTTTAATAATATTAATTCTTCTCATACGTGAGCATAGGATGTTTTTGTTTGGGTCATCCTCAATTTTTATAGTTTTCCTCATAGAGACCTTTCATCTCCTCAGTTAAATTTATTTCTTGGTATTTTGTTTTCTTGGTAGCTATAGTAAATGGGATTTGCCTTCTTGATGTCTTCTTCAGCTCTGTCATTGTTGATGTATAGAAACACTCTTGGATTTTGTACATTGATTTTGTATCCTGTAACTTTATGAATTCATTTATCAAATCTAAGAGTTTTTTGGTGGAGTCTTTAGGTTTTTCTAGATATAGATCATATCGGTGAATAAAAATAAATTGACTTCCTATTTTTTAATTTAGCCTTCTATTTTTTATAATTTTTTTTGAGACAGGTCCTTGCTCTATCAGCCAGGCTAGAGTGCAGTGACACACTTAGAGCTTATTGCAGCCTTGACCTCCAGGGCTCAAGCAGTCCTCCTACCTCAGCCTCCTGAGTAGCTGGGACCATGAGGGTATGCCACCACACCTGGCTAATTTTTGTATTTTTTGCAGAGACGAGGTTCTACCATGTTACCCAGCTAGTCTCAAACTCCTGAGTTCAAGCAATCCACCTGCCTTGGCCTCCCAAAGTGCTGAGATTACAGGTGTGAGCCACCATGCACACCTTTGGATATCTTTTATTTCTTCCTCTTGCCTTATTTCTCTCGCTGGGACCTCCAATACTATGTTGAATAGGAGTGGTGAAACCTTGTCTTGTTCCACTTCTTGGAGGAAATGCTTTCCATTTTCCTCATTTAGTATGATGTTAGTTGTGGGTTTATAGTATATGACCTTTATTATTTTGAGGTATGTTCCATCTTTGCCTAGTTTGTTGAGTGTTTTTATCATGAAGGGATGTTGAATTTTATCAAAGGCTGTTTCTTTGTCTATTGAGATGATCATACGGTTTTCATCCTTGATTCTGCTTAGGTGATGTATCACATTTATTGATTTGCTTATGTTGAACCATCCTTGCATGCCTGGTATAAAACCCATTTGATTGTGATGGATCATCTTTTTGATGTGCTATTGAGTTCAGTTGGCACATGTTTTGTTGAGGATTTTTGCATCTGTGTTCATCAGGGGTATTGAAGACCTTTGTGATTCCTAATTCTGGCAGTGAGAGAAGTAAGATAAGAATGCTCATACAGTACAACTAGAAGGCAAATTATTATGCAGCCAATAAAAGAGTTTATCTACCTATCTATAGATTTTTTTAACTCTTTAATGAAATGGAAGGATGATAACCTGAAGTATCTGCTTGCTTTTCTTTAAAAAAAAAAAAAGTGATAACCTGAAAAGTGACAATATCAGGACATAATATAACCTTTAAAAAAAAACTAGATAGGGGGAATAAAATCCTGGGAGGAAACACAGTAAAGTGTTAATGATGATTTTTCTCCAAGTGGCAAAACTACAAGAAAATAATTGCTGTGTTCATTTAAAACACAGATTATGTAAATCAAGTATGTACTATATTAATAATCAGAAATTTTAATATAGATTATATTTTTTAAAGTCTATATTATATTTTTTAAAGTCTAATATAATATAGATTATATTTTTTGATGTCTATGATTTCATTATATGCCTTTTAAAATACATATGTATTTACAGTAAAAAACACATTTACCGTAAGGATAAATGTATCAAGGAACCAGGTGTAGTGCCTCATGCCTATAATCCTAGCATTTTAGGAGGCTGAGACGGAAGGATCACTTGAGCCCAGGAGTTTGAGACCAGCCTGGGCAACATGATGAAACCCTATCTCTACACAAGATACAAAAATTAGCCAGGTGTGGTGGCATATGCCTATAGTCTCAGCTACTGGGGAGGCTGAGGTGAAAGGATTGCTTGAGCCTGGGAGGTCAAGGCTGCAGTGAGCTGTGATTGTGCCACTGCCCTCCAGCCTGGTTGACAGAAGGAGACCCTGTCTCAAACACAAAAAAAACGAAACTTCTTGAGACTGGACTATACACAGAATTGAATAACAAGGGGCATATCACAGTTTCTAGGCAGGGCTGAATATACTGAACTCCTGGGCTGTTATTAATGAATGATTTGACTGAGATGTATGCCTGGATTATCAGTACCATGCTTCCTGGAGATGTGGGGATCAGCATCTCTGGGAATGAGAAAGAGCAATGTGTTCCTGTCTTAGTCTATAGTTGACCCTTGAACAACATAAGGGTTAGGGAGCGCCAGTCTCCTGCGCATTCAAAATTCTGCATATAACTCTTGACTACCCCAGAACTTAACTACTGTTGTTGACCAGAAGGCTTACCAATAACATACACAGTCAATTAACACATATTTTGTATGTTATATGTATTATATAGTGTATTCGTACAACAAAGTAAGTTAGAGAAAAGATAGTTTAAGAAAATCATAAGGAAAATATATTTACTATACAGTAAGTGGAAATGGATCATCAGAAAGGTCTTCATGTTGAATAGGCTGAGGAAGAAGAGTAGGAAGAGGAGTGCTTTGTCTTGCTTTCTCAAGGATGGCAGAGGCTGAAGAAAATCCCTGTATAGGTGGGCCTGCACAGTTCAAACCTGTATTGTTGAAGGGTCAGCTGTATTTTGTGCTGCAATAGCGGAATACCCAAGACTGGGCGATTTATAATGAACAGGAATTCACTGGAGGCTGGGAAGACCAACAGCAAAGTGCTGGCATCTGGTGAGGGCCTTTTGTTGTGTTATTACATGGTAAACAGTGAGGGGGAGAGAGTAAGAGAGGAAGGGGTTGGGGGAGAGGGGAAGACAAAGAGAGGATCAAACTCACTCTCTTATAATGAACCCGTTCCCAAGATAATGTGATTAATCTATTCATGAAGACAGAGCCTCACGGCCTAATCACCTCTTAATACTTTTACAATGAGAATTAAATTTCAACATGAGTTTTGTGGGGAGCACACATTCGAACCATGACAGTCCCTGCGCTTAAATCTCATCCCCTTCCCGCATGCTTATCATATCCCGTGCCACTGCAGTTTAAATGTTCAAATACTGATTGTCAGTGACATTAAATCAAATTTACTCAAGTCTTAAATGGGATAATTAGGACAGCTATTTTAATTCCACAGCCATTTTATTTGTTATTTGCTCCTCTACCTCCTCCCCTCTGGATACTATTGTTTTGATTAGCAGTTAGGAAAAGTGCCCTGGGTGAGATACTGTGCCTTTGAAGACTAAGTATTACTTTGTTTTTGCGCTGTTCTTCCTGAACACAGTTCTTATGGTGGACTTTTTTTTCTTTCTAGCGGTGTATATGGATTTGTGGGCTTCCACAACCCTTTTGTGACTAGGATTAACTCTGGTCTCTGTGGCACTCAAGATTCTGGAAAGGTCAGACTGTACTGCTCTGGTGCAGCCTTGGACCTGTCTTATCATGGGACACAGGTCACCCAAGGGAACATGGTCAGACAATTCCCAGCAACAAGGGGCATCCTGGTCTGCTCTTGAAAGAGTTGCAGTTAATGACAACTGAACCATTTTTAAGTTCAAATAAAATTTGATTTTATATTATTGAAACAGTTTTCAGGTTTAATTCCCTCCTTAAAAGGCAAGGATTGATTACTGAAGAAAATTGCTCTTCTGACATGACATGTCTGGTACCTTCTATTTTTCTGAAATTCTGGAAAATAGGTTTTTAGTAAAATCAAAGTATTAGTCATTTGTATGTTTAAATTGTTCATTGGAAAAAGTAATACAGTAGATGAAAGGTATAAAATGAGGTGGTTCATGCTTATAATCCCAGCACTTTGGAAGGCCAAGGCAGAAGGATCACCTGAGTTTGAGGCCAGTATGGGCAACAAAGGGAGACCCTGTCTCTACAAGAAGTGGGAAAAAAAAATGGAAGTTATGAAATGAAAAATAAGATTTCCTCCTTTCTCGTTGTTTTTCCTCTATCCAAAGGTAATCAGTATTAGCAATTTCTTGGGTTTCTCTGCAGAAAAAAGAAATGTGTACATATAAGGTGTGTATTTATGTCTTTTTAAATTTTTACGGATGTGGTGTGTGTGTGCTTTATGCTAGGTTTTTGTTTTGTTTTACAGGTTGATTTCTTTAATTGCCAGAATAATCTTAAAGGCAGATAAGATTATTAGGTTGCAGGTTGAATTGGTGAGTTTGGTGACCATTTATTTTTGACTTGCGTTCTTTCATTTGTCTGAGTTTGTAAAAATGGGGTCAGTATGTGATTACCTGATAGGTATGAGAGTGCAACCGATTCTACTCGTTGCACTGGTGACTATCATCTTAGTCAAGTCATTCTCTATGACCTGGTTTTAATACCTGAATATTGAGACTGTGCCTATATCAACCTGAATGCAGTAGAGAAATATATAAAAATAAGACAAGGTTCTGTCTCCATTGTTAAGCACAATTATTGGCATAAAAGAGGTTTTTAATACCCATTTTTAGACTGCATTCTAGCCTGGGCAATAGTACAAGAATCCCGTTCTCTCTCCCTCTTTCTCTTCCTCTTTCTTTCTCTCGTACATTCTTTTTTTTTCTTTCTTTCACTCTTTCTTTCTTCTTTTCTCTTTCTTTCTTTCAAAGAAAATCTTTTTTGTTTTTAAGCTCTACTAAAATAATTTTGTAAAGGCAATTTCTTTTATCTAAAGTGAGCTTTGTGAAAGTTGTATTGCAATAGGATGAAATCCATTGTTTCTGCCTTTGAGGAACATGTAGTATCACCATATTAAGGTTCATATCAGATGGGAAAAATACAGCCTTTATTGCCACATAATACCATATTATATCAACTAATGCCCTCTTTCTCACCTACTTTCTTTTACTTTCTCCCAGATTTCAGCTAGGCTATACTTGCTCCTTGGAAATTGTAGGGAAACTTGTCTTGAACCTCCGATTTCGATACTGGTGACAGTTTCCCTGTGGTCTTCCTAAGACCAGAGTTCTGTATCAGTTGAATGCTTTTTCATTTGTTTTTGTCATCTACTTCAATGTGTGGTGTTTGGTTTTGCCCTTTAAAAATGCTTTAAATATTAAAACTTTTTTCTTTCATTGGTTTCTGTTAAGACAAATATGGGTGCATATCTACACACACACACACACCCCCACGCACAACACACACACACCCTGGCTTAGTAGACCTACCAAAGACTCAGGAGTTAGAAAAAATTGTAGGAAGGGCAGCCTTGATTTCTTCCCTGGGGCCTGGCTTCATCCTTATCCCTCATCCTTTTCTTCTTCCCTTCAGGATGTCTTAAGGAACTGTGTCTGTGTTCTGTAGTTTCAGAAATTGCCGGGTATCCTCTGGAATGATTAATCTGGGTGTAAGTCAGCTTCTCATGCTAATTAATTGTGTGCCCTGGAGAACTTGGTTTCTCTAAAATCTCTTTTAGGTCTCTAAGACCTCCAGTCTCCTTACTTGAATATTGGATATAATGATGTCTACTTTATTGGATGTTTGAAGATTAAATTATATATGTAAGGGACTTAGCATATAAACAATTCAGTGAATGATAACTGTCATCCTTTTTGTTTAAATAGTACTGTTTTTCCCAAATGCTCGTTTTGTTCCAGACATAGACTACATACAAGTAGTCTGTGTAAGTGGACTTTCAGTCTTTTATACTTATGGGCAGTTGTTTAAACCAGACACTTTGGAGAGTGAACCAAGACACTATTGATAGTTACACCAGAATAACAGTTTAAACCATTTCTGTTCCAGCCAGGACCCACAATCACTCTAGATACATGCTTCATTTTTGACTCACAGTGTGCGCTCAGAGAACAAGAGCACTTGTCCCATTGAGTGGGACAGTGTGGGAATAGTGGAACACGGGACAAAATGAAGTCACATTCATCTTTCTGAGCTTTAGTTCTTACTAAATAGAGTTTAACAATACTTAGTTCATTTTGTGTTGCTGTAAAGGAATACCCGAGACTAGGCAGTTTGTAAAGAAAAAAGGTTTGTTTGGCTCACAATTCTGATGTCTCGAAAAGTTCAAGATTGGGCATCTGGCGAGGGCCTCAGGCTGCTTCCGCTCATGGTGGAAAGTACAGGCAAGCCAGTGTGTGCTGTAGGGGTTGACGAGTGAGGGGTTGGCGGGAGGGAGGAGGTGCCAGGCCCTTTTCAGCAACTAGCTCTGGCAGGGCTAACAGTGAGAACTTACTCACCATCAGGGGAGGGCATTTATCTATTCATGAAGAATCTGCCCCCATGACCCTGACACCTCCCACTAGGCCGCACCTCCCAACTCTGCCACACTGGGGATCAAATTTCAGCATAACATTAGACTGGAGGAAGTAATAGACCTCAAAATTTGGATCTTTTGTAAAAGAAACAAGGCTTTTTCACCATTATCTTTCATAATTGTTCTCTTCACTAGCAAATCTTTACTCAGACCTTGTATTACCTAGACTTGAGGCTTACAGCATCTGCTGGAAGGACAGGCAGGTAATTAATAGTCATGTTGTATATAGTGCAAGGGCAGAATGGGAACACGGAAGGAGCTCCTTCAACTCTGCAGAGGTGAAGGAGGGCTGCTTCTTTGATGTCAGTATAGCTGAGTTTGTAAAGGTGAGCAGGTCTTTAGAGAGGCTTAATCTCACAGGAAGTGGCCTCTGCAAGCCCAGAAAGGCACAGGGGCATAAGTGTGTTTGGGAAAAAGCAAGTACAGCCCAGTGGGGCCAGAGGATGGCTGACTTAAAAGCAGCATTCTTATTCTAGTTAAATAGAAACAGCCTCTTAGTGGCACTGGGCCATATGGTAATTGAAAGGATCAAAATTATTTATGTAAGTACATGAAGTTCTAGTTGGAGTGTAAGCAGAAGTATTAACAGTCTGGAGTAACCTAAGCCTTACATCTCTGTAAGTAGAAAAATTTAAATTTTTAAATTCCTGATCATTTCTTTATCATCTCAAGAAATTAAATATTTAATACATCCTCATTCTTCAAAAGGGTATTACTTTAAAATGTTCTCATTTAAATGTTAGATACAGATAGATAATATTAAAAGCTATACCATTTCTAGCCAGTTGATGTAATGTTGTTCCATTCCCTTTAGGATATTCTCCTGTGAGCTGCTGTAGCTACTAGACAATTTTACTGTGTAAATTCTTTGCAAATTTGCCTTGTTGGAGTGGGAATTATGTAAGGGATACAGTGATTAAAGATCACATTATTTTTGGTGCAACAAATAATGCCTTCAGAAAAGCAGGCTGATACTGTCATTTCTATTCTATTTTGCTCCAAAGAATCATTTGAGTGTATATTCTCAATCTTTCCTATATTAAGAAGTAGAAATATAGTGATTTTTACATTAGTAACATAGTAATTTCATATCGTAATATTTCTGTTCTCATTTGAACATAAAATAATGTCATACAGGTGGCTTGAAGTCAGCTGTCTAGTACCATAGTGTCTTCTTCTGTTTGTGTTTTCCATATGCTGTACCAAGGCATATTGCAAGCATCTGCATAGAATCTTAATTTTCTTTTTCACTTGGAAGGTACTTTGGAGATTCAGATTTGAGGTTGAAAAACCAAGACACAGAATTGGAGACTGACATGTTCCCTCTAGCCTTCTCTTTTAGGTCAAGTCACTGTTATATTCATCTTGGTGGTCCTGGTGCATAGCCAGTAGATAAAGCTCTGTCGAATGAGCACATATATCTGTATATTCACAGAGCCTGAATTACAACCCAGATCTTTTGACTTCCGAGTCAGTCCAATGGTTTTTTTCTTGCACACTGGTAGTTCCCCATCTTTTTTCCTACCACAAAATGGATTTCTACAGCAGCCCCAAGTTTCAAGTCATGTGATGCTTAGCTGCCAGCTATCATAACACCATCCTTTTCTCACAAGAAATCCAAGCTCACTGACGTGTTAGGATAAGGGACTATCCAGGCTGAGAACCAAGGATATATGAGGATATTATTGAATAAATTTTAATTCCACACTCAAGATGGAATTTTGTGCTTTTCGATATGTTGTTAACACTTCTTATGATCAAACTATAGAATAAAGCTATACCTGCAGAAGCATAGACCTTATTTCTAGAATAGTGTTTCCAAGCAGGAGTGATTGTACCATCGGGGTGTTTGGGAAATTTGTGAGGGAATCTTTGGTTGTCACGATGATTGGAAGGCTATCACTGGCATTTAGTGAATGGGTGGTGGCGGAGACGCTGGACATCTGATAGTGCACAGGAGTGTCCCACAAAATGACTTTCAAATGACCCACCTTGCTTTCCTAATGAGAAATGCACAACTGCACATGATTTTTTACATGTATACACAAAGTATTTCTGGGTAGGCTTAATAGTAATGAATTTTCTAGTAATTTAGCTATTATATAAATTAGGCAAAAATTGTATTTGATTCAGAACTTGAACAAGAGTTGTTCCCCAATTTGGAAAACCATGTTGCAGGCAGCAATGCCACTTGTAGCATTTTTCTTTTCTTTCTGGCTTCTTTATTGAAATGACACTATGTGGGGGAGGGGGTAGCACAAGGGTAGAAGCAGAAAGACCTGTTAGGAAACTGTTGCAGTAACTCCCAAAAGATAATACTAGGGTGGATAGAGGTAGAGCCAACAGAATTTCCTGACAGATTGGATATGGGTTGTGAGAGAGAGGTGTCAAGGATAACTGTATGCGTTTGGCCTGACCAACTAAAAGGTTGCACTCTAGTTGTTTTGAACCGAGATGAGAAGGTGTGGGTACCACAGGTTAGGGGACTGAGATTAAGAATTCTTTAGACATGCTCATTCTGAGATGCTAGTGGACATTGCAGTGACAATGTTGAGTAGGCATCTGGATGTGAGGGAGGAGTCTGGCCTAGAAATGTAAATAGAGATTTGTCAAGCATATGGTACTTCCAAGTTATGAGACTGTACGAGATCACCAAGGGAGTGGATAGAAATAGAGGAGAGGAGAGGACTAATAATTGAGACCTGGGATACTCAAACATTAAAAATTCCTAGAGCAGAGGAGACTGAGAAGGAACCCTAGTGAAGCAGGAGAAAACCAAGAAAGTGCTGTGTCCTGGAAGAGAGTGAAGAAAGTAGATCAGGAGAAAGGAGTGACAGACTGACCCTTGTGTTTAGCAAGGTGAAGCTGATTGGTGACCTCAATAACAGTGGTTTGGGTGGATGGTGGGGGCAGAAGCCTGGCAAGAAGGAACTTGATAGAGAATGGAAGGTGAGAAAATGAAAGTGAGTATAGACAATTCTTGAAAGGAGTTCTGCTGCAAAAGAGAAGATAATCAGTGGGAGGAAAGGGATCAGAAGAGGGCTGTTTTGTTTAAGATGGGTAAAATAGCCACTTATTTATTCTTTGATCCAAAAGAAAAACTGATGGAGAGAGTGTTGGTCCTGGAGTGAGGGAGAGTGGGTGGATTCCTGATGCCCACAGGGTCCTGTGCCTGCAATAGTACCAGTGTCCAGGCCCCCTGTGTGCCATGGCCCAGGAAAGACTAACAGATGCCTAATCCATTCTGAGGCCTTGGGGCCAGAAGGCTTCTTTACTGTCCAACATTTGTTCCTCTTTCTATGGGAGAGTTGGTCAGACACCAGCGAAGGGTTTGGGTTTTAAGTCAGAAATTAAATTAGAAATTAGTGATAAATTAGAAGGGAAGATAGAACCAATGGGTACTTCTTTGTAAGCAATGGCTTGAGAGCAGCTGAAGTTTTTCCTTCTTGTCCCCTGAGACCATCTTTACCAAGATGGCACAGAGCCTGTAGAATAAAGCAAGTGAGTCATGCAGGAGGGCACGAAGTAGAAGGAGGTATCATTCAGGGTCATGCAGGCACAGCTCCAGCACATGGCACATGAGAGTGGCACTCCCGTACATTTGTGTCCCAGCTGCCTAACCTGCCTGATGACCCCAGCCCTGGGAAGGGCCCTGTGGTTTAAGAGAAACAGTAGGAAAGCTCTCCCTAATTATCTCTTCTCATATTACCAACTGTAGATTAATTGAACGTGCTTTACTTTAGTCTGATATTTCCTTCCCCGCCCCGTTTCTTTCGAAACAGAGTCTTGCTTTGCCACCCAGGCTGGAGTGCAGTGGCATGATATCTGCTCACTGCAACCTCCGCTTCCTGGGTTCAAGTGATTCTTCTGTCTCAGCCTCCCGAATAGCTGAGATGACAGGCGTGTGCCACCACGCCTGGCTAACTTTTGTGTTTTTAACAAGAGACAGGTTTTCACCATGTTGGTCAGATTGGTCTTGAACTCCTGACCTCCTGATCTGCCCACCTCAGCCTCCCAAAGTGCTGGGATTACAGGCGTGAGTGCCCAGCCTCACCCTATATATTTAGTTGACTTCAGGCACTTTAAGGAATAGGAGGAGGATGTGGTGAATAGGAAAGGAATGCTTCTGGGCTGAACAGTTCTATTGTTGGTGATAGGAGAGGGCGGGGAATGATTGATTCTGGGCCTTTGCACAACCAAGGGACAACGTGAGAGACGTCTGGATAGCTAAGATGTAGGCGAGGGGTACTTGGGGGATAGAAAGGAGATAAATGAGGGTCAATCCTGGTCACCAAGACCAGAAAAAAACAGCTCCTCTCCACCTAAGTACCCTTGTCGTTTTTAAGTGTTGTAAGGGCCCTCATACTATTTTGTCTTTCCTTCCTTAGAATCCAAATGTGATGGATATCACTCACCTTGTTAATCCCAGGGTTCTGCCCAGGTCAGATCTAAGAGCAGTCTCCTGAGGCCATCTGAGGAATTGTCCATCTTTGTACCTTAGAAACCAAAGGAACACTTACAGGAATATCTACAGTATCTGGAAAATAATTCTCGAGACATAAGTTCATATTGCAGTTTCTTTGGGATGAGGCCTGTGGCTATTTTGGTTTGTGTTAGCCCCAGTTATGCCTAAGAACTGAGTCAGTCACGTGTCCATGGAAAGAAATCCCCATTGAAAATAGTAGGTACTGACTGTAGCCAGAATTGCATAATCAGTCCTCTTTAAGTATTTCCTCAGAACCTATTTTCCAAAAAGATTAGCCAGATGTTTCCCAAAAGAACGTTCCTCTTCCTGATGAGCAATATTATTTTTAATAGTGATGGATTGCTCTTCTAGGCCTTGCTTCCTCTCTGCCTCCAGTCCCACAAACACCCGAGTCAAGTGAATATTATGACTTGACATTATTAATTAATTGAGACTGAATGCTGTGGTTTGAATGTTTGTGTATCTCCCCCCACCCACCATTCATATTGAAACCTAATCACAAATGTGATGGTGTTAGGAGTTGTGACCTTTGGGAGATGATTAGGTCATGAGGAGTCATGAAAGTAGGGCCATCATAAATGGGGTTAGTGCCTTCATAAAAGAGGCCCCAGGGAGCTGTCTTGCCCCTTCCTCCATGGGAGGACACAGCTAGAAGGCACCATCACCATCTGTCAATCAGAAAGCAGGCCCTCACTAGACGCTGAGTCGGACGGTGGCTTGACCTTGGACATTCCAGCTTCCAGAACTGTGAGAAGAAAATTTGTGTTGTTTATAAGCCACCCAGTTTATGATATTTTACTGTATCAGCACAAAGGGACTAAGACACTGACCCATGAACTTCAGTTTAAATCTAGTGTCTTTAAAGCTTTGTTAATTTATGCATATCATATCTATGATATATGTATAATATATAATAACATATGCATGGCACATAGTAGGCCCGTGGTAAATGTGTTTTGAAGCAATTCGGTACAATGTATATTCTTTTTCTTTATCTTATTAGGCAGTGGAGTATTAATTAAAGTTCTGGTTCCACAATGCCTGGATCAAAGTCTTGGCTTTTCCTCCAATGAGGTGTGTGATCTTGGGCAAGTTTTATAACTGCTCTGTGCTGAATTCCTCCTCTGAAAAGCAGAAACAATAATCATACCCACCTTATAAGATTATTATGAAACTTAAATAAATTGATACATTTAAAACAGAACATTCAAAACAGAACATCTCCTGGCATATGGTCAGAATTTAACAGATAGAACAAAAGCTGTCAGGCATTTAATATTTAAAAAGTGAGAAAACCAAATTTCCTCTTTTTCCTCAAATAGCAGTGTAACTGGCAGTGAATATTTGAGTGTTGGTTGTGTGAACTGTCATTATTTAGCCTTTTTTCCGTGGCTATAAACAGCTTCCTGTGTTTCTGAAAAGGGAGGAATAGACATCATCTTCCCATTCAGCCTCATACCAGTATATCACTCGTGACACCTAAACATAACTATATCCGTGTATTATTTATATCATTGCCAATTATATGAGTTGAATTTTTAAAATACGTGGGCCTATGATTAGTATCCAGATTTGTTTCTTCTTGGGCATGACGTTCCTTCCATGTGAGTCCTCTTTTCTTTCTTTCTTTCTTTTCTTTTTTTTGAAATAAGGTCTCTGTCGCCCAGGCTGGATTGCAGTGATGTAAACTTAGACAGCTCACTGGAGCCTCGACCTCCTGGACTCCAGCAGTCCTTCTGTCTCAGCCTCCCATGTAGTTGGGACCACAGGCCACCATGCCCAGATAATTTTTTAATTTTTTTTTGTAAAGATAGAGTCTCACTTTGTTGCCCAGGCTGGTCTCGAACTGATGGGCTGAAGCAATCCTCCTGCCTTGGCCTCCTAAAATGCTGGGATTACAGGCACAAGCCACTGCACCTGGCCTCACCTGAGTTTTAAGAGCTGTGCCAGTTTGTTCTGTCTTCTTGCTTTTTCCTGCGTTCAAATTTAAAGAATCAAAATAAAGGAGAGTGTATCTCCCAGAATTTAAAACTGCCCAGGTTTCCATGTAATTAGCAGCATGTTTTCCACGGGGTCTTTTATTGGCAGTCCTGTCCAATAAAAAGGGTGGAATTCTTGATGTGTACTGTGTCTGCAGGACTGCCCTGTCAGCTCTTTCTCATTTCTAGTAATCCAAGTCTAGTAATCCAATAAACTCATAGGAAAATGTGGCTTCTCTGGTGATAGCCACCTGGTGGGACAGTACTTTAAAATTCTTAAGATACTTTTAAACAGGTGAGTGTAGTTTAATTGCTTACAGCAAACCAACAGATATTCTTATAGATGAAGAATTGAGCCTCTATTAATTTAAGGGAATTCAGGGTTATATGGTGCTCTGAACTCAAGTCTGCTGATTCTTTAAATCCTGTGTCCTTACAGTTTTACGATTTTCCATCAAATTCACTCAGGTTTGGTAAAATCATAGTAATAGCCCCTGGAGTAGTAGCCAGGCCTCTTCATTAGAGATCACAATCAAGGAGTTATAATTCCAATAATATCGTACAATTTGACACTTGTTTGCTGTTGAAAACTTTACTTTTGATAATAAAGGGACCTAGTTTCTTTTTACCTGTATTGTTTATTCAAACTGGTTATATGTCATAAGCATTTCCTAACTAGCTTTAAATTTTTAAAGATGTTTTTCTAATATATGCATACTTTGTCGTTAACTTTCATGTTGATAAAAAAATGTTTTTTCCTTTAATGTGGCTAATGTTGAATAGGCCTAAATTAAGACTTTGAAATTCTTATTAGTGTAATTACCAGTTTTTGTCCTATTCTTGTGGTCCTGGAATGAATGAAATAGTTCTATTTTGTAACCATTATTTTTCTAAACCCCATCTGAGTAAATGGCACATTTTTATATTTTGTGGACAAAACTCAGACCTGTTGTATTGATTTAAGGAATATGAGAGTGTGGACCTTTGTTGCTTTGTGAAGTTGTGTTCTGGTACCCTGCCTGAGCTGCTAGTGCCTCTGCACAGCAGGTATAGGCACAGCTGGGTGGTGCCATGTGCCCAGTGACTTGCTGAGTGGGTGCTCACTCACTACAGCAGCAAACTTAGCAAATGTGTTTTAACTGATAACGTTCATACTAGTGATGACAACAGATGTATGTATTTCCTATGCCCGTGGCAGGCATAATTAGTTGATCATGGTATGTGTTCATGCTGAGCCTGGTCATCCTTTTAAGCATCACATTCTTGGCATCTGTAGTCAGACACTCAGGCTTAGTAGACAAGATAAAACATATGTGCTATCCTTGGCTCTAAATATGTCTGTGTTAACTTTCTCCCAATATGTTTTTGGGAAATAATAAATAAAATAAATTATTGCTTTGTTTTATAGGAAGAACAGACACTCAGCATTTTTCTGTATGTCTTGATTGATATGGACAATTGTACTTAATACAGGTCATTTTCATTTTTAATAGCATGTAGAAGTCTCCATGTCAAAAATTTTTTCAGGTTGATTACTGATCGATAGTATTATTTATTTGAAAATTATTTCTCAAATAGATACTTGAAATAAGAAACAAATTTTGACAGTACTCATAGTTCTCCATGATGAGATTAGATCTTTTTATATAATTAGAAACTGTGAAGTTTTCATTAAATTCTAATCATAGAACAAAATACTAATCCTTAAAAATTGAATTTAAAATTCTGTGATGTGGCTTTAATTGTAGAAATTAAAACTTGTTAAGATTAGGATTATAGCTTTTGTTTATTTGGTCCTTTTTCCTTTGAGACCTTACTAATACTTCAGTTGAAAACAGCATTAAAAAAATATTCCATACAGGCTGGGCACGGTGGCTCATGCCTGTAATCCCAGCACTTTGGGAGGCTGAGGTGGGAGGATCACTTGAGTCCAGGAGTTTGAGACCAGCCTGGGCAACATAGTGAGACCCTGTCTCTAAAAAATAAAAATAAAAAATAAAAATAAAAATTAGGTATCATGGTGCATGCCTGTAGTCCTAGCTACTTGGGAGGCGGAGGTGGGAGGATCACTTTGCCTGGGAAGTCGAGGCTACAGTGAGCCAAGATCATGCCACTGCACTCTAGCCTGGGCAACAGAATGAGACCCCATGTCAAAAAAGTAATAATAATTTCATGTATGGTCAAAAGGAATTTTAGGCTCTTTACTGATCCCTTGATAAAAGATGCTGCACCTACTGCAAGATTATTGAGGAGCACTTTGTCACGGCGATCAGGATTGGAAGGTTTGAGCCAAAGACCACTAAAACTGACAGTGATCAATTTGTCATTCCTGCCTGCTGCTTAGTGTTTACATTTCTAGAAAATGCTCTCTTCAGTTTGCTCCTCTGAAATCTGAAACAGAGAACCGAGAAGTAGAAAACAATTTATGTCAAAATATTTTTCCGTTGATAGGCTACCTGACAAACAAAGAGATTGAGGTGAAATTTAATACAAATTGATGTGTGAGGCCATGGAAGACTGCTTATATTTTGTGTATGTCTTTAAAGTTAAGTAAGATTATACTTTAAGTTACTTATCTCAGTTTTCAAAGAAACGGAAGTTATACCTGCTTATTTTTGTAGTGATGTTGTTAGAAGAAGCAAACAGAATACCTAAAGTTAGCGGATCTATTGTTGTGTTGTAAGAAATGCTGATTTGAATGTGCTTTGGAAAAATAAATGAAATTAAAGGAAATAACTCGTTAGTAATTTTTTTTTCAGTTTTACTTTACCTGTTCAGTGATACTATTTCTCTTTTTTCTTTTTTTTTCTTCTTTTTCCCAATAATCCAAACTGTCATACTAACCATTTCTCTTTTTTCTTTATTGATAAGGTCCTAGCTGTGCATACTTTAAGAACAGAAGGCAGTACTTCTCTATAACTCTGATCACATGATCACAGACCCCACTAACTCTGACTAATGGTTACTTTCAAGTGCTTGTGGCCATTTGGAGTTTATAATCTGTTACCAAATCACTAATTATCTTTATTTTTAACCTGTATTTTGCCTGTCAAGCAGTCATAATTTCTAAAATTGGAGACTCAGAACCTTCAACTAAAGAGTTTGTTTAACTAGAGGCAGGAAGAGCTGATTTTCCCTTAAAATGCATGGGAAATTCATTCATTTTTGTTTGTTTTAAACTTTAAAAAACCTGGAAGTTATTAAGGGCTATTTTTTAATAATTTGTTTGTTTGGTTGGTTTTTTGTTTTGCTTCTAGAATATATAATGAATCTTCCTGGTTTTAAAGTCTAGTAGCCAGTGCTTTTGCTTTGCTGTTTTTTCTTTGGACATAGTGGTCCTTTAAATAAAGAATTAGCTTCTCCCTTGGCCTGAGATTTTAAGATCCTCCCAATAATCTTTAACTGTAGACCTCATGTCCAGATTTTTTCTTGCCATGTTGCCCTAATTAATATGCACATTTTTGCTCTCTGTTCCAGAGGTTCACAATTTGGGATCTGGGGTACGGGAAGAGGAGTGACCTTTTTTGTTGATACTTGTAAGAATATGTGAGAAAGAGCTTTATAAATTGCAAATTTTATATTGAGTGGGCAAACTATTTTTAGGTAATTCTAAATATAAAATATAAAATTTCTAAAAATCAACAAAGACTGCTTTCAGAGTTTAAGTTGCTTATAAAGTTATGGTTTGCCTACAGTTATCCATGTCAGTCCATTTCATAAGGTGTGAAAATATTTTCTTCTTCCTCTCTTTCTTGCCTAATGTTACTGGATTTGTATCCGTCCCGTTGTTAATTTATGTAATTTTCTACTCACATTAACAAAAATGTCATCTGAAGCTCATTCACTAGTTGAGATCTTTTTCTTTTCTTTTCATTTCTAGTGGTTTGTAAAATTGACCTAATTCTTTCATTTATCTGCTGTGCACAAACTAGACAAGTACTTTTTTCCACAAATTTATTTGCTTCATGTTTTTAGTACTTTCCACTGGAATTTTTTTTCCCTATGGATGAATAATATTAAATGAGGAAACATTCTTACTTGGTTTTCTTTGATTTTTCATAGGGGAGTAGTAAAATCTATTTAGTAAGTAAATAAAATATTTCTACAAAAAATATTTGATTGCTTTTTGTCTTTATATTGTTGTTAATTATAAGTAGGAATATTTATCCTAAGGTACACAAAGAAGAATTAGAAAACAGTGCTTTCTGTTGCATTCATTTGCTAGAATGAGATATCAATCTTTATCCAGTCAGGAGAGAGAAACTGCATTTGAATAGGGAAAGTTTAATGTAAAGGACTATAAATATACCCAGGGATTGGAAGTTAGAGATTGATAAATAAGAGGTAAAGACAATTCTAAGGAATATAGGACTAGCAGATACAATATTTTGTATTATGAACTTAAGAGCTACTACTTCTAAGGCTGAGAATTCCCAAAGAAGAGGGCCCCTGGGACTGAAATCCATATCATGTTGAGGAGGGCCTGGCTTAGGCTCAGTGGAAGCAGGGAAGTCTTAGGGAAGTTACCTTGTTGATAGAACTTATCAGCAATCTACCTTACTAGGGAGGTGTCTTGCCAGGGGCACTCTACCAAAAACCCACCCAAGGTGAGTGTTGAGGGAACCTGCTGATTGCCGCTCTCTCTTGTACACCGTAGGAGCTGGGCACAGGAGAAACTGCATTTGCTGCAGTACCTGCACACTGTGGAAGCCCCCATGCCACAGGAGGACCCCAGAAAGCAAAAGCGTCTCCTCTTGCCCTTTCCCGTGTCTCACTAGTACCATCTCTTGGCAAAACTTCACATGGAGTGACTAAGAAAAAGTAATTAAGGGTCCATATTCATAAAACAAGCAAAAAGAATAAAATTGGACTAGAGGCCACATAACCGGAAAGATCTTTCATGGTGGAAAACACTTTGCCTTTCCCATTGGCGATGATAGTTTGAGATCACATGATTTCATTTTGACTGAAATGTCTTTAAGAGTTATATGGGTTGTGAGACATATTGATTTATCTAACTTCTAATAACATTAATATTTTTCACTGGAGGATATCTGTATTCTTGAGATGAATCTTTGAGAATTTCTTTGCCACTGTAAAAGCCAGTTTTGGTTTATGTTTTTAAAGGATTGCTTCATTTAATCATGTTTCTTAGCTATAGCTATTAGAATATAAATTTAAATGCTACACAAGTCATTTAAATTTGTGTAGTGAATTTAGCAAATTTGGAGCTGCCTGTGAGGATTTTATTCTTGCTTAAAATATTTTTGGAAATAGCTCTAGAACCTTGTTATTTTTTTAATCAATTTTTTAAATTTAAAAATTCTTTATATAACTAGACTGAAATTTTCTAACATGTCACTTTAACATTTCTTATTGACAAACAGAAATAAAGTTCATTTACTAAAAAAACTAAACTAAAAATAAGAATTTTTATAAAACCAAACATGGATCCCAGCATTAGTAGCCACAGAATGTGATTTTTGATTTCTTAGAGGATGATAAAGTTGTAAGGAAACAACACTTACAACTTGGAATCGCTAACCAGAAATTACATAGTTTCAAGAACCAGCAGATAGGGGGTGTAGGTGACTCTATGTTGTTCTTGTTGTACCCCACGCTGCTCCCAGAGGAAAGAAGATGAGTACTGGGTCAAATCAGGGATAATCACCTGCTCACCAGAGGAGTCATTACAATGAGGAAGTACATTGGCAAATTTGGTATGGCCCCAGACCCAATGTCTGATGTTGGCCTTTTGGCAACCAGATAAATTATTTAGAATAACTACTTCATGAGTGGCTTGAGCTGATGCATCCAAACTTGCCCAGTAAGCTTTTCTCAAGAGCTGGACTAAATTCTGGTAAATCTGGTCCTCCCATGCATCATGGCTAAGTGAGATTATTGACTTCCACCTGGTTTGGTTTAGCCACAGTGGTGAAGTGGTGTGATATGCTATCTTTTAAGCAAACAGGCATTTAGAGGAAGTCTTTTGGGTCATAGGTGGCATGGGGATGGATTGCACAAAGGAGACTGAGGAGTTAGTTGGCTCAGGTTATTAAGGAGTGATGATAATTGTCCCTTGAAGAGTGTCTCCACTATGACCAGTACAGAATATACTCTATTGTGGTATATTCTTTCAAAATCTTAGTAATAGCAAAAACATGTCACATGGGGTAAGTTTTGCTCATGAGTGAGTTTAGGAATGCTGTTTTTAAAGACCATATGACTATAAAAAATAATATAGAAGAAATTTCTAAAAGGAGAGTTCAAATATATTTTGAGAAGGAGCAAAAAATAAAAAAGTATATATTTCCCAAATTGCCTACCTTAATAGGTACAGCACCTATCTGTATGCATGAAATTATATATTAAATAAAAATGTAGTCTTATTACATTACAGCTATTAATTCTTGTAAATAACTTTGGTGCAACAAAATCTAAACTTTCTTATGGCTCCCAAAACAGACTGAAAAACATAAATGTTCTTCAGGCATAGGCTTGTGTGGAAGTTTGGATGCAAACACTGTGTGTGTGTGTGTGTGTGTGTGTGTGTGTGTGTGTGTGTCTGTGTGTGTCTGTGTGTGTAGCTAAATTGACTTAAAAGAAATCTTGAAATTTAAAAGGATTCCTGGTTGTAGAAAAAGATTTATCATTTTGCAGAAGGGTACAATGCTGTTTTTAAAAATTATTACTGTTTTTTATTATGTCATATTGTATCACCAGTAGGGTTTATTTTTCCTTTTAAGAAATGTTTGGATTAGGCAAAAACATACTACTAAGATTTTAGTGCCGTATTTTAAACGTGACTTAGATAATTCTCTTATAAGGGGGAACTAATTTTTCTGAGTATTGATTGGTTGATAATGATTTTTAAACTGTATATCTCTGAGGTGCCTCAGAGCTGCAGCTTAAAATTTGCAGCTTTATGGCATTTGTCTAAGATGTAACAGGAAGAAAATGAATGTAAGGATCACGTTTGGTATATATCTCAAGTGTATTCTTGTCACCTTATATGGCAAAATAGTGAATATTACTGTATATAACAAAATAAATCAGTGAAGGATCTTGAGAGGAGGGACTTATCCTGCATTATCTTGGTGAGTCTTTATAGGAGAGTGGTAGAGGGAGTTTTAAAGACAGAAGATGATGAGGCAGTTGGACTGTGGAGGCATAGATTGGAGTGACATGGTCACAAGCCAGGGAACAGCTGAAGCCACCAAAACTTTGAAGAACAAGGAAAGGATTCGCTCCTGGAACCTTTGGAGGGACCCTGGCCCAGCTGGCACTTTGATTTCAGCTCAGTGAAAGTAATTTTGGGCTTCTGGCCCCCAAGACTGTGAGAGGAACATATTTGTTTTTATGCTCCCCGAGTGTATGGTAATTCGCTATTGCATCTCCAGGAAAATACTACACTCTGTAATGAAACAAATGTAAAAATAGAACATAAACATAAAATAAACCAACCATAAGAGAAAATACTTTATAAAGGGAAATCATATATATTTTTAAAAAATAGAAATTCTAGAGTAACAAGTATAATAATGAAAAAAATTTACTAAAAGGGCTCCACAGTAGATTTTAGCTGGCAGAAGAAAACCTGATGAGCCTGAAGATAGATCACTAGAGATTATGCAGTTCAAAAAATAGAAAAACAAATGATGAAAAATGAACATAGCCTTAGAGAAAAATATAAGATGTCTTTAAGGGCACTGACCTTATGTTGGGAGTACTAGAAAGAGAGAGGGAAGAAAAAGGAACCAAAAAAAAAAAAAAGAAAACATTCAAAGAAGTAGCTGAAAACTTCTGAGATTTGATAGAAAACATACACTCGAAACACTCAACAGAAGATGGAAATATAATATATGTCATAATGCCAACACAAAGGAGATGATAGGTGATGCAAAGATGTATTGGAATAAGGAAGTTATACGAGATGATAAATCCACAGGAAGAAATGAATGAGGAATGATAAATAAGATTAATGTAGCAAATTCGCTCTTGCCATTCTTACTTACTTCAGCTTATTTAATAGTAAAAGAATTCTGCAGAATAGTAAGTGTGATGGTTTATTTTGGGGTCTGTAAAGTCCGTAGATATTGTCTTACATAGTATGTATCATAATAAAGACACAAAAACTGGGAAGAGGAAATACTTGTACTGGAGTAATAGTTCTTTATTTTCATTTTCTTAAACTTTAAATTGAGATGAGGTCTTGCTTTGTTGCCCAGGCTGGTCTTGAACTCCTGGTCTCAAGCAGTTTTCCCATCTCAGCCTCCCAAAATGCTGGAATTACAGGCATGAGCCACCACACCCAGCCTGGAGTAACATTTCTGTATCTCATTGGGATAAAGATCTCCTCATAATGGCTTCACTGGTCAGTTCTGCCAAACATTTTAGGAAGAGTTAATACCAATTCTTTGTGAACTCTTCCAAAAATAGGAAAGAACATGTCCTAGCTCATTCTGTGAGGCTAGTATTACCCTGATACCAAGACCAGACAAAACTTTACAAGAAAACTATACAGCAATATTTTTAATAAATATAGATGCAAAAATTTCCAAAAAACACTTGCAAACGAAATTCAACAACATATAAAAATGACTGTACACTGTGACCAAGTGGGATTTTTTCCCTAGGAATGCAAGGGTTAGTTAAACATACAAAAAATAAGTCAATTTAATATACTGCATCAATAGAATAAAGAACAAAAACTACATGATTATTTTTTAAAAAAAAGCATTTAACAAAATTCAACCCTCTTTATGATAAAAACATTCAACAAACTAGGAATAGAAGACAACTTTGTCAACCTGGTAAATGGCATCTAACACACTCACACATACACACACACACACACACACACACACACAGCCAACATCATACTTAATGGTAAAAGACTGAATGCTTTCTCCTTAAGAACAGAAAAAAGACAAGGAGTTCCACCCTTGCCACTTCTATTCAACATTGTGCTGGAGGTTTTAGGCAGGACATTTAGGCAAGAATATGAGATAAGAGGCATTCAGATTTTAAAGGAAAAAGTAGAACTACCTCTGTTTGCAGAGAATGCGACCTTGCATATGGAAAAATCTTAAGGAATCCATTAAAAACTTATTAGAACTATTCAAGATTGCTGGATACAAGATCAGTATGCAAAATTCAATTGCATTTCTAAATGTTATCAGTAAACAATTGAAAAATGAAATTTAGAAAATATCTCTAAAATATGAAAAAATAAAATGCTTAGGAATAAATTTCACAAAAATTTCAAAAGTTATACACTGAAAACTATAATACATTGTTGAAAGAAATTAAAGAGCAAAATAAGAGATATCCCATGTTCATGGATCTGTTGGAGATCCACATGCAAAAGAATGAAGTTAGCCCCCTATCTCACACCATATGTAAAAATTAAGTAGATCAAAGACTTAAATGTAAGAAGTAAAATTATAAAACTCTTAGACTAAATTTAGGCATAAATCCTCTTGATTCTGAATTAAATAGCAGTTGCTTAGATATGACACAAAATATGCAACAACAGAGTTTTAGATAGGTAAACAGAACCCTATCAAAATTAAATGTTTGTGTTTCACATGATGCCATCAAAAAGTGAAATGTGAACTTTATGAGGAATTATTTGCAAATAATTTGATAAACAGCTTGTTTTCTACAGCATATAAGAACTTCATCGTAAAAAAGACAAATAGTCCAATTAGAAAATAAAGTATCTGAATAGACAAATGTCTACATACAAATGGCTAATAAACAAATGAAAAGATGCTTGACATTATTAGCCTTCAGAGAAAGGGAAACAAAATGAAAATGAGATATCCCTTCATACTAAGTTGGCTGTAATATTAATTAGTTATTTTACTTTACTTTTTGAGATGGAGTCTCACTTTGTCATTCAGGCTGGAGTGCAGTGGTGTGATCTCAGCTTACTGCAACCTGTGCCTCCTGGGTTCAAATGATTCTCCTGCCTCAACCTCCCAGGTAGCTGGGATTACAAGCACACACCACCATGCCTGGCTTATTTTTAGTAGAGACAGGGTTTTACCATGTTGACCAGGCTGGTCTCAAACTCCTGACCTCAAGTGATTCGCCCGCCTTGGCCTCCCGAAGTACTGGGATTACAGGCGTAATATTAATTTAAAAAGGCAGATAAGGAGTGTGAGTGAGATTGTAAAGAATAGGAACCCTCATACACTGTTGGTGGAATGTAAAATGTTACAGCCACCTTGAAAAAGAATCTGGCAGTTCTTCAAAGTGTTACACATACAGTTATAATATGACCCAGCAATTCTACTCCTAATTATGTACCCAAGTGAAGTTAAAATACATGTTCATGCGGAGCGTTGTACATGAATGTTCATAGCAGCATTATTCATAATAACCCCAAAATTGAAACAACTCAAATGATCTGAATTAATGTGATATAATGATAGAATGAAATATTATTTGGCAATAAAAAGGAGTGAATTACAGATATTTACTACAATATGGCTGAGTCTTGACCACATGTATGATTTTATTTATATGAAATATCCAGAGTAGCCAAATCCATAGAGACAGAAAGGAAGTAAATGATCGCCTATGCCTGTAGATTTGATGGGAAATGGGCAGTGAATGCTAATAGATACGTGGGTTCTTTTTTGGGTAATGAGAATGTCCCAAAAGTGATTGGTGATAGTTCCATAATTTTGTGAACACATTTGAAACTATCAAGATGTATGCCTTAAATAGGTGAATTGTATGGCATGTTAATGATACCTCAATAAAGCTGTTGTTTAAACAAACAAACAGAATCTGGATAGCACCGATAATTCACCATGGGTATGATTTAGGCCAGAAAGACACTGAAGGGTCAGCAGGCCCTCACTTAAGAGATGGCCTTGACTCTAAAATTATTGGCAGATGAATGGGGATTTGTCTGATTAAAGTTAAATGTAAAAATACTTTCATGTTTTCATGATTCACTGCTTTAACTTGATTTTATGATTAACCAGCCAGTTACCAGTCTCAGCTGTGGTAAGAGGCTTCTGCTGTGTGGTTGTGGCCTTGAAGCTGAAGATTTCCTGGAGATTAGATTGGAATGTAGTTAATCATTAAGCCATTAATAAAATTAAACATTTATTAAGCACCTATTATGTGTTAGGCACATCAACATGTAGTTTTAGTAGTTGATACCACAAGGATGACTTTCTTTACCTAGGGAGAGAGGGGATAGAATAAGAAGCTTAGAGGACTGAGCCAGAAATTTAGTAATGTTAGCCTGAAAAAGAACAGCCCAGAAGTTGACACAGGGGGATGGCCAGATGGGTGGGAGAAGCCATGGAAAACAGGATGTAGAAGTCAGGACAGAAGAGTGTCTTGAGGAATGTCAGATATATAGAGACGCTCTGGGGACCTCAAAGAAGGTGCAAGGAAGTAGGAAATAATATGAAGAAAGCCCACGCAGCATCAGGTTCTTGATGAACCTGTCAGAGCTATGTCATTGGTAAGGTGGGAGCAGATTATAGTTGATTTGGGGATAATGTAGATGAATTATAATTAAAAGAATTTGAGACTGTATATAAATTTAATTTGTGTGTTTTAAAAATATGTTTCACTCAGAACTTTATTTTCTTTCCTGGCATTCTGTGGGATTATAGGTGATTTTATTTTCTGAGAGCCTTTTTTCATTTTTGGAATATTTTTTAATGAGCATACTTTTCCTGTGTAGTTGGGGAAAAAAGTTGTTAGGTATCAAAAGATATAATGATATGTGATAACCTTATTTGCCAGTATGTTGGAGTGTGAAACAATGAATTTGATCCAAGTATTTCATAAAGAAACTGCTAAGGATTCTTCTGGGCTGCTAAGTACCTTTTCTTTGGGATTTCCTTTGGTGCTACATGGAATAAATACTGTGCTTTGGAAGGTTATAATCATAAATGTCTATAAGTTCCTTGGCCGGGTACATGAAACTATTAAAAAGCACTGTTACCTTTGAATTTTACTTCTTGCAGCTCCAGTAAGTGACAATAAGTAGAGAGAACTGGGCCCTCTTAACTAACACAATTGAAACAAAAGAGGTTGAAACTTTCGGTTGTCAGCTCCTTCTTGTATTATATGTAAGGAGGGGTGAATGAGGAAGAGTGTACTGGGTATATTTTGTACAAGGCTCCATGATAGATTAAAGATCACTTTCTCTCCAATTCGATTTTGAAAATATATGTTGAATTCTGAAGGTTAATTTGTTTTTTTAAAAAAGCCAAATTTGGTATACAATAATTAGGTTTGACATGCAAAACTAATTGAAAAAAGCCATATAAAATTTTACTGCAGTGTTAGCTGAAGAATGTCCATGAATGGTTGTGTTTACAATACAGTAAGAATTCTGGAAACCTCTTTCAGAACTCCATCATCCCTCATTAATGTGGTGCTGTTCCATAGTCTCTCTTCTCCTGGAGAACTGCATCCTGTCCCCGACTGCTCAGTGATCTGTTTCAAGTCTGTCATGTAGACCACTTTAGCCTCTCAGGCTGTTTGCAGCTCTCCTGTTCTCCATTACCAGCATGTCTGCATTAAGGAGAAGTGTGGGGCAGGCCCAGCCTCAAATATGTTTTAGCTGGGGAAAGAAGAATATTGCCAGCCCATGTTATTTTTTACTGTATCCCTTTAACAAATACACAATAAGTGACAGTGCTTCGGAAGCCCTGCTTTTTAATCTCTCTGGGGAAGGGTGACCTCTGGTGGCTAAAACCATAAGCCCCAATTTCAAGAAACAAAAAGGTTTTACTGTTGTTTAAATATGTTCATTTTTATCACTATTTATAACGTACCATGTATTCATTAGAAGTAAATCAGTGTCTTCTACCACGGTGTTTAAATGCTGCATCTTCTGTTAATCATCAGCTGTGTTCTGTACTCATGATTGGCCTTAATTTAAGATCCAAAATATTTCCTTAACAGATTATTTTTTGTTCTGATGAACAAACTCATCTCCTTGGCACTCTTTTGTTATTAAAACTTCTCTGTTGGTTTAAATGTTGACCATTCTTATTATAATAGAAAAACAGTTTTACCAACTGGTTAAGGAAAAAATAAATCACTCTCAAACTCTGACGTCCGACTTATACTCCTGGTTACTATTTATCTTTGAATCAGCCATCTAACCAACATTTAATTGGGTTGTTTCCTCAGAGATATTTATTCTTAACTTGTTTAGTCTGTCAGTAAATGGCAGCCAAATCATCAGTTTTGTTTAATCTTTGCTGGTTTGCTTATTTGTGCCTCACTTTATTTAAAAAGAGTTTAAAGCAACTTACAAAGAAGCATGCTATTGTGTGAATTTATTTTGGGTAAAAATAAATTTTGAAATAAAAATGAGGCAAAAGGATAAAGTATCTTGGGATTTTGATTATGATACCATATGTCTAAATTGCCTCAAAGTTGATTTCAATTCATTTGTTTTCTAATATATAATTGATAAACATTAAGTCACTTTTATTAGTTACATTTAGTGATAAAATAATTCTTAGTGTTTTTCCCCATGATCCAAAGAATGTTTTATTCAGGAGAAAATAAAAACCTGTTTTGTTTAAAAGCCATGGTTTTTAAGTATTTTCTGTGACAGTATAAATCTTCATTCTTTCTCATGGTTTGTAAACCCAGGTAGAGGGACTGTAAGAAGCAGAAATGAATTTATTCCATGTAATAGTGCTTGTTTTCAATGAAAGCTCTGCAGGGCTCTGTAGGATGACTTTTTAAAACCACCTATCCCGGTAAGATGGATTCTGTTCCTTTTAATCCAATATTAAGTTTTTGTCTATCATACACGGAAATGTTTTTACAGCCTGTGATTCTCTGCATTGCTGTTGCTAATGCCATGGTCAAAATGCTGAGATGCTGCAGTGCAACAGAAGTTTCTGTGAGGAAATACATGTTAGTCGAGTGAATAATGTTTAATTTCTTTCTTTTACAAACCAAATAGACATCCCTGAATTTATCTTTTTTTCATAAACTTAGATTTTAGTAGATAAGCATCCTAGATTAACTTCTAGGACAAAGTTAGGACTCAAAAAGTATTTCCTCACCCATACTGTACCAGACAATTGGCTGGTTTTGGGGTTAGTTAGGCATCGCGAAATGTATTCCAACTATGGCACAAAGCAATGCAGTTAAAGGCCAGACTGTACTTAATTATTACATTCTTGGACTAAACCACCAGTTCTCTTGATAACTTAAGACATCCTTGTTTCATAAATCAGTTAATAGAAATATTTTCACGATTTTAATGTTAGTTTCTATAGAAACAGTATTTCAGTATCCTATAGTAAACAACACAGATATTCTGTAGTTGATTACAGAATGTGCTAATCACTCAATATTTACAAGTATGTTTTTACAAATATCAGTACCATAGAGATGATCTATAAAATACAAATCTTATTTACAATATGAATATTACAGAGTATGCAGAAAACAGACATCCAGATACTAAAATTAAAAAAAAAAATAACTGCAGTATTTTCATCACTACTGGTTTCTAACCTTATTAAAGTATTTGCTATTAAAATATTTGCCATTAGAAAATCTGTGCTCATTAACGAAAGAGGAAAAATGACTTACATGCTTTCCCAAATGCAAAAGCCACTCCGATGGCTACACTCCGATGGCTACCACTAATGTGTGGCCCGGTGTTACCAGCTATAGGTCCAGGACCAGGAGTGTTACCTTCTTCCATATTGTCACTTAGTCAGGGGCCTACACACTTTTTATGTAAAGGGCTAGGTAAATAAATATGTTAGGCTTTGCAGGCAATATGGTCTCTTGTTACTATTCACCTTCACTGTAGCATATGAGCAGCCATAGACAGTACATAAATGAATGAACCTGACTGCCATTAAACTTTATTTACAAAACCAGGCAGCAGGCCATAACTTGCAGTCCCTTCAAGATGGTCATAGGAACAGTGAGTTGAAACAGTAGGCAATACAGGATTTCCTCTTAAATATGTCTGATTTCTGACCAGCTTCACTTCTTCAGCTTTCAGTATAAATGGAGATTCTTTACAGTTATATAATGTCTAAGACAACAATCCAATAAGCTTTCTTTTACAACTGGTAACTTGGTGCCAAATTAACTTGTAGACTCTCCTCCCCTCCTCTCCCCAGTTTTTTTCAGGTATTATAGGAGTTTATGATTCTCTGCCAGTGTATGTGCTAGATTTCTGAATTACTTTGATTTTGCCAATTGCCAAACTTTTAAATTCCAACATCCCAAGATGCTAGATTGTTTGAAGATTTTTTGGTTTGTTTGTTTTTAACACTGTCATTTAACTTGGATTTTCCAATTATATTTTGGCTTTTCGTTACCCTTGAGACCCATCTATCCTCATCGTGGTAGTGTGACGTCAGTGTAGACTTCTTGAATTCAATCAGCAGCCCTTTGTTAAACTTCTGCCACATGCACAGTAGAGGTACTAACAGGATTTGAGCCCAGCTGAGGCCAGAGTTGGATTTGGTGGCAGTGTGCCAGGTGGATCACAGAGAGATACAAGCAGCTGTAAAATTATGAGGACCTGAGATGATAAAGGTTTTGAACTGTTGCTGTTGGGAGTAAGAATGGTAAATAGTTGGTGGTCTGAGAGACTTTAAAGTGAAGGACTAGAAAATGCATGCCTGCTTCTAAAGCCTCTTGTGAGGTAGGGTCTGAGAGATCGGAGTGGGAATGGGAGAACTTGAAAGAAAAATGTTTAATAGGGATTTCAATAGCAGCCACACATGTAAAACTACAAGTATTTCTAACATTTTTGAAAATATTTCTTATTCAGAGTAATCTGAAAAATCTGAGGAGATGCTTCAAGGGGTTGATCTGACCTATAGGTTTTGCTTATAAATATGTTCCAAATAAATTTACCAAAATATCCTGTTTCTCATCATCGTGTTAGTTACTTTGATGAAATACATGTTTTGGTGTATGTGTTTAGTTTAAATTTATGTGCATGATGTCAGCAGCCCATAGTACATGAAGGAGACTTCCCATATCGCAGGAGAAGTAGTGACTTAGGATAAGTATGGTCTTGAGATGCTTGAAAATTTTGTATCTGGATAATTTACCAGTCAGGGATTTTTCCATTGAGCTTGCTTTTTTGAAAAAGTCCTTCAGTTTGTAGCAGTTTCTTAGCCCAGTTTATCCTTTCTTGTGATGAGCTACTCATTTTGCAATTTCACATATAAGACTTTGAAATGTCCTTTAGAAAGTTTGTGGGAATATTGTGTATGTCACTGCTTCATTTTTCCCAAAAGGAATTGGGAGAAATTTGAGTTATTAATATAAATCAAAATTCTGAGTATTTTTCTTTGTACTCATAGCAGGTTGTTCAGAATCATCTAGGTAAGGAACTTTGGAATGTTTATACAAAACGAACTTCTAGTACTGTTTGTATAGAGGAGTATATCCCAAAGTCAAGTTGTAGGACTCGGGACTGTTTCATGACTGAGTCAGAGGTTCCCTTGTGAGATGTGAATTTTTAGAAAGGAGAACAATGACAAAGAATTTTTTTGAAATTGCTACATTAGCATGCAGCAAAAAATTCTGAGGGAAATGTTTCCTGGCAGTTTTTGTATTATATTTACCTGCTATTTATAGCCTAAGAGAGTTTTAACCCATGAAACCTCCAAATCTATTAAAAGTAAAAAGATTTACATAGATTTCATTAGCATGTGTAATGCCCAGTTTCCATACTCCTCTATAGCAGAAATCGTAATGGGAATATGAGCCAGGAAATTCTGTTGATGTTCAAAATGCCTGGAGTGTCGACATAATTAAACAGCATATATACACAGTTGGCCCTGCTCCAAAACCAGTGATTATGTGTCTAACATCAATCCCCATGTGTGTACAAAGCTGTTAGAGTAAACATCTGGAATCTTTTACTACCAAAGCTAAAATATTACATAATCAGTTAAAAGAAAGAGCTTCCTACCCACAGAGGTCCTGCAGAGAGCAATGTATGCTGTGATCTTGTTTTCAAGCAGGCCTGTCTGCTTTAGAGTAATGAATAAATACATTAGATACCTCAGATATCCTTGAAATGTGTCTTTTCCCCTGAGGTAAATACTAAGGATGCCTTAAATGTTGCTAAATGGTTCAGCCGAACCATGAATACTCTGTAATGAGACCAAAGGGGATCAGGTTGATCAGCAGGAGACCACATTCTTACCAAAACTGAGACTCAGCTCTCAGGCCATTACAAGGTATTGTACAAGATGAAGCTCCTTTGAGCAAAAGAATTTGGTGTTTTCTCATGTATGTATTGAAGCACTAAGTAAAAAATGTGATCTTTCAGGTCATAACAGAAAAGTCACACATTGTTTTATAGCATATTTTTGTTTTCACAAGATAAAATGACAAGAATAGTGAGATATTCCACATCTTTTTGTATTTTTTTCCACTGAAATTATTTGTGTTAAAGCTTAGGTATTATTTTCATTCTTTCAAGGAAAGCACATTAACATTTTCTAGAATGTAAATGGTTTCTCTAGAAAAATGATACTAATATAATTATCCAAATTGTATTTTAGAGGGAAAAAGAAATTCTGCAAACACTGTTCTTTTTATTTTTTTTTAAATGATAGACACATAAGATGAACATGAATAGTATCTACCTTCTAGAAAGAAACATAGTCATGTATTGAAATTTTTTTTAATGGCGTATTTCTTCCTGGAGGTGAAAACTGTTTCTTTGCGTTTAATATGCATATCTGCCTTGTCCTTGTCAGGTTTGCCGCCTTCCAGGGAAAGGTTGAGTGCCAGGACTCTGGAGTCAGCCTCCATTCACATCTCAGTTCCCAACTCGTACCAGCCGTATTGTCTCCAGTTAGTTCCCTTTTCACAGCCTTCAGAGCCTCATTTGTAAAATGGGGATAAGAGTAATAACATTACCTCAGTGGGTTATTTTGAGTTGTTATATGTGCCTAGCAACGAGGAAGCACTTGGATCTACTGGTGCTTTCTCCCCACCACCATCGCGTCAACCAGATTCCTGCAAGCTAGTAGGGAGGCGGTGGTGGAGTGTGGAAAAAGATGCTCCAAGCAGAGGAAGCAGGACATGGCAGGGCAGGGAGATGTGTCTACCTCACATAGGTGGGGAGTAGTTGAAGAACGGGCTAGAGTGAGGTGGGCAAATAGTAGGCACAGGCATGTGGCACGCTTACCAACTAAGATAATCACAACATTAGCTGGGGTTGGGGGGTGAAGGAGTAGGAGTGAGGGGAGATGTGTTAATGTCCTTAAGTCCGCAGGGGCAGGACAAAATAGCCCCATGCTCTGTCTAGGACAGAGATGTTCAATCTTTTGGCTTCCCTGGGCCACATTGGAAGAAGAAGAATTGACCTGGGCCACATATAAAATACACTAATGATAACTGATGAACTAAAAAGAAAAGAAAATCTCATAATGTTTTAAGAAAGATTATGCATTTGTATTGGGCTGCATTCAAAGCCATCTGGGCTGTATGCAGCCTGCAGGCCATGTGGATTGGACAAGCTTGATGTAGGATTTCTATCATTCCTACCACTTCCAAAATTAAACTCATTCTTTTCAGTGGGAATGACCAAGCAAATAATCTTAGGGGGGAAAAATCTTCATTATTCTTTCTGAAAGGCTAAGTAACTCCTATTCCTTTTCCTTCATCCTTTATTTCCCATATTTCAAAATTAAGGAACCTCCTACTTTTTACATCGTAGCTAAAATACGTGAGGAGAAATCAAACAAGGGTGGGATAAAATCCAAACACAGCAAAATTATTTATTACATAGTGTGCCTACTAAAATTCATGATATTAAACTATATTTCTAAAAACCATCTAACTAAAAAGCACCATACAGCAGATTCACCAACAAGTGTAGATGCATTCTAATTGGTTTGTTGTAGATGGCTTTTACCTTTCTAGGTACTTTCTGTTTGTCACAGCATTTGGTTTTTAATTTCTATGTGCATTAGTCATGATGAACTGTCCTATTTTTGGTATTTATGATTACTCTGGTGTTGCCTTATAAACTTTAATAGACATTTTTCCAGTTGTCCAATACTGCTGATAAAAATTATTAATTCCTAGAGGTAAGGTTAATTAACGAACCTCTCTTCTAGGCTGTACTAAGGCACTGACCCCTACTCTGTGGAAATGGCTTTCCAACCAGTTTTCTTCTTGTATGGTAAGTTGTAGGGTCTAGTGGTAGCTAGTCTCTGTCTTCACAGTTGGCTGAGAAGAATGCTACTTGGGCTAGAAATGGAAGAACTTTACACAGTTAACGTTTCTTTTTTAAAAAAGTGTTTATTGTAAGCCCAAGAAATACTGAAAAGATGAAATTATGTATGCATGATTTCATATATATTATAGATAATTTTATATGTAATTATATATATATATATATAAAATTTGTATATATGTTAAAGCCATCCATGACTTCACTCCTCTGAGCACAAGGGCCCAAACTCAGTCTAAGGGGCAGATACCATGATAGCTTCTTCATTTTAGCTTTTTCCTTCAGCCCAAATCCGTCCAAGAAAAACCTAGTTTACTCCCAGTGATCACTCATTCATCTCTTTAATATTAACATACATCTGGGCCTCTCTTACTTAAATCCATGTTCCTCACTAACTTCAGGATAAGATCAGCAATGGCAGAGATGCTCTGAATATTCTTTGTGAATCATATCTTTATAATTGGAGGGCAAGTTGGGGGAAATCTATGGCTTCTTTTTGCTTTGTTTTGCTTCATCCATCCCTTCAAGAAAAAGGGAAGGCTTCTGTTTCTTGAACTGAAAAATTCTTACTGAGGAATAAATAGAAAAGTATATCACAAAAATTTAAATTAAGCTATTCTTAAAAATTTAGTATTTGTTTTAGAAAGTTATTTTTATATATGGGCTATTTGGAACAGTTTCATTTTTAAAATTTTAATGTAAAGTGTACTAATTTTTATTTTATAAGAGCCAAGATGACTGTGAGACTAATATTTAAACTAATATTTAATATATAGCCCAGAAGACTAGTAACCTGATTTTTTTTTTTAAAGTATATGTCTGGCCAAGCATGGTGGCTCACACCTGTAATCCCAACACTTTGGGAAGCTGAGGTGGGTGGATCACCTGAGGTCAGGAGTTTGAGACTAGCCTGGCCAACATAGTGAAACCCCATTTCTATTTTTAAAAAATTACAAAAACTAGCCAGGCTTGCAGGCTCACTCCTGCAATCCCAGCTACTAGGGAGGCTGAGGCAGGAGAATTGCTTGAACCTGGGAGGCAGAGGTTGCAGTGAGCTGAGATCGCACCACTGGACTCCAGCCTGGGTGGCAGAGCGAGACTCCATCACCGAAAAAAAAAGAAGTGTATGTCTATTATACTGTCTGTGTTAAAGTAGTATCTAAGTGATAAGAAGTTGGTATTTTCCTTTTATATCTCAGAGTTTATCTAATTTTACTATTAACAGTATTGCTTGGTTGCCTAATAATTTGTTTGAAATCCCCTTCCTTTATTGTATGAAAAAGTCTACACAGTGAATATAAAGGCCATAAAGATTAAATTCAGATAACCCGGTGACAGTGCTGTACTGAGGTGGGGGTGGTGGGGGGGCAGTAGGAGGAAGCAAGGAGGGAAGCAGTGTCTGTAGAGAATTTGAAAACGATAATAAAGAGCCCTAACAATAATTAAGAGTTCTAAAAGCTGACCTTCCTTATCACCATGGTCCAGAATTCTTTTTTCTTTTTTTTTTTTGTTTTTTTTTCTTTTTGAAATGGAGTCTCCTTCTGTTGCCCAGGCCTGGAGTACAGTGGCGCAATCTCGGCTCACTGCAACCTCTGCCTCCTGGGTTCAAGCGATTTTCCTGCCTCAGCCTTCCTAGTATCTGGGATTCCAGGTGTAAGCCACCAGGCCTGGCCAGTCCAGACATTTTAAACAATACCACTGATAAGATGCCCTTTTGTCTCCTCTGTGGATCTTTGCCACTGCCAAACACCACCCTCACTCCCTTTGGTATACTCTTTAAAAAGTAAACTCTATACAAATAAGTTTAAATTTTCACACAAGTTATTTCATGTAGTTTTTGTATTTTGTATGCTTTTTAGGGCATATTTATGAAGAGGGTAGAGTTTATAGTTGTTTTACTACCAAGATCCCATTTTATTATAGTTGTACCAAAATCTTCATTCCATTTTTAAACATTTTATTACCAAATTGTGTTTAGTTAATGTTTTTGGTTTTATCATTAGGTGTTTATAACTAGCAATCAGATTGACATAGAAACAAGCAGCGTGAATTCAGGTAGTTATTTTCAGAAGCAAATATATTTCATTGCGTTGATAGCCTTTATGTGGCTGGTCGGCCTTCATGACTACTTCCGTGTGCCCCTCTAGCTTTTGTTGGGAGGTGGGTGCTAAAGAGATACTTGTATGGGATGCAGTAGGAAGAGCTTCAGAGGAGTGGCTGTGTCCTGAAACCAAGAGCTTCCCCTAAAGGATCACCACAGCAAGCTTGTTTTCTTAGAGACTAAAGCAAAATTGTGCCCAGCCAGCTAGCCTGAGTGTGAAACAATTTAAAGGTGGAGAGAGGGAGAAAAGCAGGTATATGTTAACCAAGGCCGGCTCAGTTCTGGGACTGGGCTGAGTTCCTGTGCTGTGCGTACCTGCATGGCATCGCCTCCTCTTCAGTGTGTTGTCTTTCTCCCCTGTACACACCCCCATCACAATCATGTTGAGTTGGGATTGTAAACTTCTGGAGTCAACATACAGGTTCCACAGGATGTATATGCTTTGGGCGAACTAATGGCACTGTGTTAAAATAGTTTGCTCTCAGAATAGGGTCTTCCATACTGTTTTGTTCCTTTATTCTTAGAGTGAAGCCTTGTTTCAAGATCAAAGACTCAAAGAACCTCAGTACTTTTGGAAATAGAACTGACTAGATGAAATGCAATGAAGACCACAAAAATAAATAAGCTAAAAACTGGTTTCAACTGTTTCCTTGAAAGTATTTTGCATTCTCAGTTATGAACACCTTAGATCCTGCAAATTTGCTTATGTGTTTTTTTACTTTGTGTTAAGAACCACAGCTTCTGAGGCATACTGGAAAGCCCAAAACTACAAAACTTGATATTTGGCTTTTAAATGTATCTTCAGCATACATATTCATCACTGTTACCCAGGGCACATTTGAAAAAAATCCAAAAACCTTGTATAACCTACTCTTTAATTCCCAAGATTAATTTGGGAAAATAACTCAAATGCTTTGTTCTTTGAAGTGTTCTTATTAACACACACACACAGACACACACGTTTAAAAGGGAACATATTTAATTTGCTTGGTTTCCAACAGATATAATTAGTGCTCAGTGAAGCCTTAGCTCCCTATGCACAAAACTAGGACATTGTTTTGTCTCTTGTTGGTTTTATTTAATTTGACTTTAGTGTCCTCACAATGAATTTTATAGCCCTGATAAATTACTCCTTTGTTTGCAAAGACAAATCCTTCCTATCATTCAGGTCTGTGTCAATCTTTTCTACTTAGAGCTTTGTGGTACATTCACAGATGTTTATTCTTTCTACATAACTGTAGGACATTTTCCCTTATTTTTCTTGAAAATATTTATATTTTTAAAGTTCGCTTTTGAATTGTCTTTTTTTAAAAAAGCTATTTTAATGGTTTCACAGTGTGAAGTGTTAGAATTACAGAACTGGAAGGGACATCATTGATGTTCCTTGTGATTGGGAAAGGAATGGTCCACAGCAGTGAGTTTCACTGGGGATTCTACTCCTATGAAATTTGGCATACTGCTCAGGTCAGGTTCAGAAGGCGAATTCTTAAGGTAACTTTCACAGCATTGCCAGAAGAATTAACTTTGCTAAGTAGATAGGACAGTCTTCATTCCCTGTTTTTTTCTTAGGCAGGTGGAACGTGAAGACTCTGTCTGCTGCTCATAGTTCCCTTGTGAGTCTGGGGGGATAATAGGGGTTCCAGATGGGCAGAGTTCTGATTTCAGTGGTAGATTCCCATTGAGGCTGGGTGTTAGAGGGTGGAGGATTTGGGACTTCTTTATTCAGTTCTTTTAACTTAACTCTTGAGTAGATTAGCCAATCTCAACTGTTTGCTGTTTTGGAGCGGGGAGTGGGTATTACAAAATGATAGTGTTAAATGCCTTGCCTAACTTTATATAAATTATCTAAGACTTGTCAACACTATTTGAATTTTTCAGAGAAAAAAAATCCAGAAGGTGTTATCTCAGAGTTATTATTAAACTACTGTTGTGTAAACTTCGTAGTATCTTAACAGTGCCAGGAGTTGGTGATTCCTATGTCATCTTCCATTGAGTTTTCTAATAGTATGAATTTTCATTCAGTGTTACCGCCTTGTTACTTTTGAAAGAATCACCCTGTGACCTGGGAGTTGAGGAGAAAACTTTTGCTTTTACTTGTTATTTACTTCTTGAATGGAGCTATTTAAATAAAAGGTGTAACTAATGGCTTACTGTAAACAAATTGATTTGCCTGGATTTAATAAATAAATAACTTTAGAAAGATAAATAATGTTTGTCGTTTGTGGCTTTTCTACATAATCATGTATGTTACTGTATGTCTGACCCTGGTAGTACTGTAATTAACATAGAGCTTATGAATCACATATTTAAAATTATGACTTCGTTTTCTTGACGTTATTCTCTCAGCACCATTTATTTGAGCATTAAGATTCACTTAAACTGTGGCTCTTTTGTTTTATTTTTTGTAATCGGTTTTTTGCCTGTTTAATTGTTGAATCATAACTTTAAATATATTAGTATTCTTGACTTTTAAAGAAGAAATTAGGAAATTGTCTCTTTAACATAAGATTTTTAGTTCGATAGCTAAACACAAATAATTGGCTCCTTGGATCTGAACCAAAAAAATTTCCCAACTTCATTCCCTTATCATTCTGCCATCAGTAAGTAAATTTTGAGCAGTGGAAAAACTTCCAAAGTGGGCTAATATCAGTGAAGTGGGATATGCGGTAAAGGTTACTGAGGGGTAATAGTGGCCAAGGGGAGTAATGAAGTGGCATCTTACCTGGAGGAGGAAAAGTATTTTGGTCTAAAGTTTGGAAGAGGCAGGAAAGGGTAGGAAATGTTTTTTCTGATGGGCTTGTGTCACAAAGTTTGAGAACCAGGTCAGCAGAATCTGCAGCTCCTGCTAGTGCCTCAGTTGAATAGTTATAGAGAGATATCTCTTGACTGCAAAAACATCTGTCCCATGCCACAATGCTGACATCTTTCCTAACACCCCACTTCACCTGGCCTCCTCAGTAGTAACTTATTTAGTCTTTGAATACTTCCTTCCCATTTTATTAGCAAGGTAACTGCTGACCCTTTCTTGGACCATGTCTTTTTCCTGTTTTCTGGACATTGAATATATTCATATAGGACTAACATGAATATTTGAGTTCAGTTTATTTTTATTTGAGTTCAGTTTTATCAACTGGATAATACAGTTAATTTAATGAGTATCCACTATGTTCACAAGACTAGGAATTGTGAAGAAGTGGGGGACACTCTGATTTCTAGCTTAAAGGATAAAGAAGCAGAGTGGTGTGTGTGTGTGTGTGTGTGTGTGTGTGT
>CAUYLG010037663.1:0-25018 GCA_963573385.1 Cacajao melanocephalus
TATGTTGTGTGAATGTGTGCTGTGCGTATGTGTTGTGTGTGTTGTATTTATGTGTGTTGTATGTTGTGTGAATGTGTGCTGTGCGTATGTGTTGTGTGTGTTGTATTTATGTGTGTTGTATGTTGTGTGAATGTGTACAGTGCGTATGTGTTGTGTGTGTTGTATTTATGTGTGTTGTATGTTGTGTGAATGTGTGCTGTGCGTATGTGTTGTGTGTGTTGTATTTATGTGTGTTGTATGTTGTGTGAATGTGTGCTGTGTGTATGTGTTGTGTGTGTGTGCCTCAGTGGGAAGGCACTGAGTGGGGAAGACTGGATGAACTCTCAGAGCTGCAGCTTCCACCAGACCCATCAAGCTCAATGCTTTAGTGAAAAGGAAATTTGTTGGAAGAGAAATCAGAAAAAGGGGATTTGTTACTCTGAGATCAAAAGACCAAGGGGATGAGACATAAACAGGCCCAGTCTTGAGCCTCCGGTCCCTGCTTCCTCCATGGACCCCCCCTTCCCTCTCCCATTTCCCTCCCCCACAGCCCTGCAGCTGGTCACACTCTGGGACACTGCACCCTGCACTGGCTCCTCTCTGCCTCTGCATTTGGGGATTCCCGTGTGTCCGCTGGCTGGCTCTGGAGTAGGGGCTCCAGTGTGGTTCTGGGGGCCCATTTTCCTGTGCTGGTTTTCATTCCCACCCCTGAGCTGGCTGCACTCCAGACCGTGTGACCCAGTACCACGGGGACCTAAGCCCCAGATGTGGACCTGCTGCTGAGCTCTGAGCTCCCATGCCCAGGTGCACTCTCCTCCTCACCCTGCTGTGACCACATCATGCCCCCTGGGCTCTAGCCCTTTACCTCCCTGGACCATGAGGTCCCAACTGCTCAAGAGCCTTACTTGCTCTGGGTCTCTGTGGTCCTGACGGCAGCCTGGCTGTTCCCTGAGTTGCAGACATCTATGCCTTGTGTGGAGCTGTGGATGCAGACGTGCAGAGGGCCCGTGTGCCTGCTGTCACCATCCCTCAGCCTTCATCATTTCCACGGTGGAAACTCCAGCTCCTCCAAATAGCACGTCTTGAATTCATTACGTAATAACTGCTCACCTGTTACATTTTGAGTGAGATGCTGCCTCCAAGCCGCTGTGGGGATAGTGCCGACATGGGCTATGCTCCTGGGTGATCCTTCTCTGTGGGTTTCTGCACTCAGAGGCAGCCAGCTGCCCAGGGTTAACTGGGAGGCCAGCCCTGTGATGGGAAGGCTTGGGCCTCATGGAGGCAGGTCCCTGAGAGGAAGCCTGGGGGCTGCCCGAGAGCTCAGGCTGTCTGCAGGGTGTGTTCCTTGGGTTTGTTGAAGGTATTTAGGAACATGTGCCTGGCAATGCCTGGGGCGGAGGAGCCTCCTGAAAACCCGAATAAAATCACTTGTTTATCGTGAGCATTTGTTTGGTGCCATTAGTGATGTCTCCTGAGCCACCGTGTGGCTCTCCCTGTGGCTGATGGATGTGCAAAATTGCTCATCCTGCACAGCTATGCCCATCAATCTACCTTGGCTCAGGGGATGGTGACTTCCAATACAGAGAAGAGGTGTCAGGCAGGGCGCTGCTGGAGACTTTCCCATTAAAACTGTTATCAATTTTTGCCCAGAGTATTTCAGGAATCTGCTTGGGAAACAACTTTGATTCGAGCTTCCGTGTGTGTGTGTGTGTGTGTGTGTGTGCACGTGCACGCATGTGTGCACACACAAAGAACTACTACTTCCTGACCAAGTACAAAACTGTTTTCATCAAACATCTCCAAGCCCTCACAGCTAGGAGGGTTTTGAGTTTTGAACGCGGCATCTCGTTCTACAAATGTCTTTCTGGATGACCTTCAGAGGAATTTATAGTGCCTCCAGCTCAGCCTCCGTAACTCAGCCGCGTCTGGTTGACATGGAGTCACTCTCCTTTGCGTCCAGCCCTTCTCCTTGCTGGAGCTTCACGCCACCCTGCCAGGGCCAACATCTGCAACCAGAGGAGGGGAGACTGCAGCTTCCCAGCTGACCACACGGAAAGCATTGGCTGGCTTAGAAATAAAATCTCTAGCAGGCTTGTTAGGGACCAGGTCCTTGTGGCTGTGCTTCTTATTAATTATAATATTTTCTCCATAGGTGGGGTGGGTCACGTAGACTTGGTGCTGGCGTGTTTGAGATTTGCCGCGGAAAAGAAGCCTCCAACCATCCCAGCCACCTGGAGGCCAGCAGTGGGTAATGGCTGGGGGCCCTGGAGGCAGGTCTCTGGGAGGAAGCCCTGGGGGGTTTCCCAGAGCCCAGGCTGTCTACAGGGTGCATTCCTTGGGCTTGTTGAAGACACTTAGCAACACAGAAATAATGTCAGTTAACAAACATTGCTTTTGATGCTGACTTCATGACAAATGATTACCATTCTTCTAGCTTATCCTGTTTTGCATTTGTGTTTTATTTTTGGTGTAGCCTAAACACTATTTGAAAAGCCCCCAAATATGCTGTCCCTCCCTGCCAGCTTCACTAGAGAGTTCCGTGGCTGCCACATAGGTCAGTGCCCACGCAGGGGCTCCGGGGCGGGCACAGGGTCTCTCCTCCTTCCAGGTTGCTTCTGGAGACAGGCGCTTACTCAAGAACAGCTGGAATTTTCTCCACTTTCACAGGAAAATGGCTCACAGTATTTTATGGTCATTAACCTCCTGTTATTAAGTTCTCAATACTGTGGTCCAGCCTGGGCTATGATTTCTTCCTTGTGAATATTAAGTGTTGTTCTTATTGAGAACATAATTTTCCTTTTATGAACAGGATGAAATCTTATGTCTTGAGTAGCTGGGGTGAGGGTGGCATTCGGGGGCCTCTGCATGAGGGTGTGATTGGTGACCTCTACAGGGGTGGGTGAGAGAGGCATTCAGGGGACCTCTGCATGAGGGCATGATTGGTGACATCTGGAGGGTGTGGGCATCTAGGAGGTCGGCCCTCCACAGGGCAGCAGGGTCCCCTTTTGGGGTAGGATGCAAACTGAGGGGTAGAAATGAGACAGAGCAATGGCTGTAAGCAAAGCAGAAACGGCGTGAGAGCCACATGTGCGGGGCCACGGAGCAAGGGCCACAAGCAAAGCAGAAACAGCATGAGAGCCACATGTGCGGGGCCACAGAACAATGGCCGCAAGCAAAGGAGAAATGGCGTGAGAGCCACATGTGCGGGACCACGGAGCAAGGGCCACAAGCAAAGCAGAAACGGTGTGAGAGCCACATGTGCAGGGCCACGGAGCAAGGGCCACAAGCAAAGAAGAAATGGCGTGAGAGCCACATGTGCGGGACCACGGAGCAAGGGCCACAAGCAAAGCAGAAACGGTGTGAGAGCCACATGTGTAGGGCCACAGAGCAACGGCCGCAAGCAAAGCAGAAACGGCGTGATAGCCACATGCGTAGGGCCAGGGAAGCAGACACTGGCTGCTCCTCACAGGCCACCTGACGAGGCTTTCTCCACTCCACACAGAGGCCACCAGGTCCCTGTGCTGAGACTTTCCAGGTCAGCCATGCACAGGAAGCTCGTGTAATGACAGCAGCGCGCACTCCCAGGCATCCGCCTTGGCCCGCAGGTGGGAGGTGCTCCCCGTGAGTCGGGACTTGGGGATCATCCGTCGGGGTGAACTGCCTGCGGATGCTCCTAGGCAGGAGAACCGCCCCCAGTCCTCACCCAAAGGTGGCCTCTGGGAAGCACCTTTTCTGTTTGGACAAAGGTGAAAGGTCTTCCCATTTCTATGTTGATAACAGAAGGACTTCTTGCATTTCCTAGTTGCTAAGCTGCAAATCTTATAATTCCCACACAAAACCCGAGACGTCTTAGAATTTCCCACACAAAACCCGAGACGCCTCTGTGAACACAGGTGGCACAAAGCTTAAGGGGAAATCGGACAAGTTGTGCACAGTACAAGGAGGATGCAGCACAGGGCCAGTGCAACTCAGAACATGCACAGCCCATCCCCAAGGACGGCAAGGAGCACGATCTGACCTGGGCTGCAGATTCTTCCTCCAGGGTGACTCCACTGTCACAGAGCCTGCAAGGCTGTAGGATCCCAGACACGCTGGGGCTGTAAGAGGAATGCATTGTCATCTTACTGTGACCTGAATGAATATGTCAAAGAGAGAGAAAGACTCTACCGTTTCCTGGTCTTGCTAATGAGTGTTACTCTTCTTCAAAATTGAATAACCCAATCAAAGAGTATCACTGTAGAAACTGATTGCTAGAATGATCCCTTCATTCATTCATCCATCAAGTGTTCATTGGGTGTCTCCTACATGTCAGGCGCTGAGCTCACACCAGGGTGATGAGGTGAGCAAGACAAGCGTGGTCCCTGTCAGAACCAAACCTCACCTGTGGGGGAAGACAAGCACTCATCAGATAATCATGTGATTTACTTACCGTTAGAGTAGGTCTGACAGAGGAAAATACCATGAAGATCTAAGGGGGAACTGGGGACATCTTTCTGCGTTATTTAAACCTGGAAAACCCAACAGCAGGTGCCATCTCTGGAGGAGCAGGTTAGGCAGGCCCTGAACCCCTGCAGGCAGGCTGGGTCCAGGGTACCGGGGACAGCTTTGACCTGCTCCTTGTGTGCAGTGGCTGGGAGGCAGGTGCTGCCAGGGTCTGAGTTGGGATGGACGGTGGTTTTTCCCGGACGTTGTCACTGGAACGTTGCGCCTTGCATGCTTGCAAACAGTCTGAGTGGGGATCTCCCAAGTGAGTGGCGCGTCAAGCTTTGCTGAGTTTTCAATCAAACTAATTAGGAGAGGTGGCTCTTCTAGGTAAATGACATCATCACCCATGGATGTTGAACATGTTTCCTTGGAGGGTTCCAAGTGCTTAGCAAATAGCATCAAGTTCAGGCTGTTCTCCCAAAATAAATACGGACTGATTGCCACCTGCTTCAAAATCGCAATTGATAAAGTGGCAGAGGCATTTATTTGCATACTGATTTCTTTTGGAGAATAATTTAGGAAGTTTCTGCCCCTATAATGCTTTATGAAAAATGAGACTCTGGATTTGTTAGATGATGTAATAGGACAGTGTTGCTAGTCCAGTGAATGAACAGCAGGAAGATTCTGGGCTGGGGGCTGGGCATCTCGCTCACCGGTTGGAGAGGCCCGAGCTTGGTCCTCTTCCAAAGGGACTGGGAAGCTCACTGCTCTTCCTGAGAAGAAACATTTTAAATCACAGTTCTAATCAACATACGAACCGTATTTTTACTTTACACAATAGCGAGATCCCAGGGGATTTTTAAAAGCTGGGCAGGACATTGAGATCACTGCCTGCAATTCTCTCCGTCTCACACGAGAGCCCAGAGCCGGCTGAGCGATCAGGAGGGTTGAGCTTGTGAGTGGTCGAGAGGCTGCAGTTCAGGCCCAGCTCGCTTTTCTCTCCTGCTGTGCTCACGTATGTTTTGTCACTTCCTTCGAAAAACCCTTTCTTCTTTTTCTTTTTAAGTGAAGCTTAATCTGAGTTTTATGCAAGGAAAAGTAGAGAGCCTCACGGTGCGGAAGCCCCCAGGCCAGGCCAGGCCAGGCTTCCCCGGGCGGGTGCTTGCAGCCTCTGCAGCTGTTTGCCACTCCCTGGGTCTGAACAGGCGCCAGGAGCACAGATGTGTGTCAGGCCTGGTGGCTGTCCTATTAGCTGACCCAGAGAGAGGTTTCCAGAGCGCTGCTCCTTGGAGAGGCACCGGAGGCGTGAGTGGGTCGAGATGTCTGTGTTTGTCATTGTCACCTGGAGAAGGCTGTGTCCAGACCCGGAGGTGGTGTTGCAGGCCCTGGGACACGCTACTGGTCCTGGCTGCACCCCAGCAGGCCACCCGCTCCGTGTCCTCAGTGACACACCTATGGGGGCCCAGTCCAGACAGGAGGACGCCCTAGTTCACAGGTGTCTCCGCGTCACCTCCGGGGCCTGCACCTTTGCTTTGTTTGAATGAGTTTACATAGTATGGGGTGGGGGGACCTATGTATGCATAATAGGACCCTTCCCTGAATTTCTTACGTTAAAAAGGCTCTTGAAAAGACAAATCTCTCCATAAGACTCAATCAGTGGTAGAGGGACGAGAATCTAATAGCTATCAACCCTTGCTTTAAAATACTCTGCAGTGGACACAGAGGAAGGAGACCTCCTTTGGGAATTCATTTAATAACAGCTTCTGAAAAGATGAAAAGATGGCTCTTTCTGCTTCCTTAGTAGCGTGGCGCCTCTGCAGGGCACAGCTGCTTTCGTGGAGCTGAAGGAAGCTATTCGGGGTGGTGCATCTGTGGAATCTCCTAAGCTTCCCTGTGGAATCAGACTGTTACATCTATAAGTTACATGCTCTTCTCAGTAAATATGTGTGATAGAAAAATGAGGTACATTTTAAACTCTGTTGTATACTCCTTGGTCCATTCCAGTTGAGTAATATATTGTAAGTGTGAAGATTGATTACACAAGTTGGAGTTATCTCATCAGGCCCAATTAAATCAGAGTTCAGAGATGGGGGGCTAAAATGCACTCCGGGCACAAGCTGTTGCCCAGGGATAGCACTGTAAGCCGCTGCCAGCATGCCCTGCTCTCACCGGAAGAGCAGTGTCACCCAGGAGCTGCGGAAATACCTTGTCCTGGCTCTAAGACCGGTTCTACCTGTTGCCATCACTCACCAATCAGAGCTTGCCAGCCCCCTAAAACCTTGCTAGTGCCAATGAGTTTTCTTTCTAAACGGTATGTGATATTTCCCTTTAACGCCTCCAACCTTCTCTTTGTTCTTTGGACATACTGAAGATCACCCTGGTCTGTGTGTGGGGCCTGGTCAGCAGTTCTGTTTTCAGAAATAAAACATCTTGGTTAGTGATCCATCTCTGTCTTTCCATTTGGCTTTGACTGGGACAGTGAGCACAGTGGTGCTTGTGAGTAGACTTACGCGCCACCACGAGCGGGGGATCAAATGCACACGTGGCTCTGGGGTACAAAAATGGTCCTCACTCCTGATTTCAAGTGAACAAACCTCACAGGAGCATGGCTGTGAACTGCTGATCTGTGAGCCCAACCAACTGGACTCCCTGGGACTGGGGCGTCAGATGAGCTGTTGCAGAGCTGCCTGTAAAAGCCTCTAAGGCGGGGTGAGCACTGAAGTTGCCCGTCCATCATTTATCCATCTCGCTTTCACCAAGTGCTTTTATGCCCACACTTTGTGCCTCATGAATGCAAGACGCTATGGAATTAGATGATGATGTGCTAGTAATCGGTTAATTCTCCTACTCTAAAAATTCTATTTGCATTTGAAGGTAGAACTCATGACTCCTTTGGCCTTTTAGGGCTAAAATCACACACTTTAAGCATATGACCCACTCACTTACCCTCTGTCCCTTTATTCATCATGGTGGGTTCTCTGCAGTTGCATTCCTGTTTCTTCCTGGAGTCCTGGGATTCTCAGGGCAGACACTGGCCAAGATTTGTTTCTGGACCTTCCTAAGGAATAGAGCGTCATAGCCCAGGGCTGTCAGTGATGGAGCTGGTGAAAACCTACCCTCCCCAACTCCCTCAACGTCAACTCTTGTTATTATTTTTTTGCATGTTGGGCCTACTCCCATCCTAGACGTGCTGATTCTCTCTTGCTGCTTAATTTTGGAGGAGGCTATGTGAAGACTTCCAAGAAGACTTTAAATCTTAGCTCTTCCTGTTCCCATCATGCAAGTCATAGGGTGTTAAATATCAGGGCTGGAAGTTTCTGAGGCTAATCCCACAAAGACGGACCTCCTTCAGTAAAGACTCAGTTGGCTGAGGAAGCTCTCACGCATCCTCACGCCCCTGGCTCCGCTCCTTCTTTCTCAGCATGGAGAATGCTGGGTCTTCTGTCCAGCTCTGTCTCTAACACACAGCCTGAGCTATGTGCCATCACTACACCACGTCACCATCAGGCTGAAGATCAGCTTCCTTCCTCGGCTCTGTGGCCTTCTGCCTTTGTGGCCAGGAGACAGCTCTCCCGTTGCTCTGGTTTGTATTTTCCGTTTGGCTTTCCCATCGTTAGATCTGAGGGACATAGCTTATGCTGGTTTTCACAGAAAATGTGAAGCTGATGAAGGCCCCATGAGGTCAGCCTAAGGAAAGTCTTCAGTCCCTGAGCATTGAATTTTCCTTGACTGAAGTGATCTATATTTAAACCTGCAGGGACCTCAGGTGCCAGGTAAGGTCTAATGAGAAGCTTTGAGCTCTTTCAAGCAAAGATTTTCTTTGCACAGGAAACAATTTACAGGAGGAATAAAGGGTGTGGCCCTTTCCTGGACTTCTAGAGAGGAACAGCTCAGACGACGGTTTGAAGCTCTTGAGACCTGAAGGCTCAAGCTCAGGACCATGGTCCCTGGAATCCAAGCCCCAGCTGGGTTCCCTTGAGCCCAGGCATCTGGTGTGCCTTCAAGGCCTCTGCCCTCTGTCTCAGGGAAGACACACAGGAGTGCTTGACCTGTTTAAAATCCAAGCTATGCAGAGAGGGCACTTGCACTTTTAGTTCAAGTGGACAAACTCCGGCGTCCAAATGCCCACAACATGGTTTCACATCCAGATGATCTTCTTAAGCCTCAGATCGGAGCCTGTGTGTTCTTCTGGAATCTCGTGATCCAAGTCACAATGGAAGAGCCTGGCTTTGCTCCAGTGGTATCTTTAGCACTGCTATGTGTTGGTTATGGGGCCTGAAATAACAGCTTCTGTACATGGTTTTATTCATCCACCAGGAAGGCAGGTTATGTGTTATTTGTGGAAGCCAATAGCAAATAGACTGTAGCTTCACCTTCGAGGTCTTGTGCTCTGTCTTCTTAGCGTGGTCTGTGTTTGACCCGCCGTGGTGTCTGCTCACGGCCCTTGTGTATTTCCCCATTACCTCCTGAAGCAAGAAGAAAAGTGTCAGCGTGGCAGCCAGGTGTGCCCGCGCAGGCTCAGGCTGTGTGTTCTTCCTGTCTGGCGTCCATGGCCTTGCACTTGAGGTTCAGGGCAGCCTTTGTTCTGTAGCTTCCTCTGCAGGAGCCGCCTGCTCACTGCGCTCCTATGGACACCACCTTAGAAATCATGACTGTCCCTGACGCTCTCCCTCTCAGGAGCACGTGCCCGCTCAATCCCATGCCCACTGGCCCGGGCACCTGGTTTCCATCTCTCCCTACTTTAAGCTCCCACAGAAAATCATTCATTCACTCACCCTTTCATCCATCAAACACGCGCATCCCTCCTGCTGTGTGGTAGAGTCGCAAAAACGCAAAGCGGTCTCTGCCCCCAGCAAGCCTCATTGCTGCCAGCGTGACTGAGAGAATCATCCTCGGGCCTGACTCTCCTCCCTCCCTCCCTCCCTCCTTCCTTCCTCCTTTCTACTCCCACCCCTTCACCAAAACTTTTCTTTCAAGGACACCAATGTCTTCTATGTGGCTAAATCCAATAGAAGATTTTAGGCTTATTCTGACTTGACTTTTCATCAGCTTCAGTTGCAGCTGGCCACTCTCCCTCCTTGGTTGTCTTCCCCTGCCTCAAACACGACGTTCCCCCTGACGTACCCATTACCCACCGTGGTAGAGGCAGGGAGGGCGGCCTGTTCTGCCAGGGGACTAGCGGGTCACGTCTGATTTTATTGGCCTGGGAGGAAACTGGAGAGGGAGCCAGTTGGGAGAGTCCACAACACTCTTTCTCTCTGTTTGGGGCTCCTGCTCCCCTGGTCTTTCCTTCTTTTCCTGGGTCTTCTCCTCTCTGATCTTTCATATCAGACTTCCCGGTGATGGCCACAGTGTGTGTCTCATCTCCCTGATTCTGTCTGTCTCCCTGGTGTCCAGCGCATTCTCACGGATCCCTGTCCCATCCAGATGCTACTCTCCTCTCCATTCAGACCGCTCGCCCAACCCCCACGCCTGTGTCTCCACCTGCCTCCTTGACACCTCCTCTTGGGCATCTCCCCAGAATTGTAACTAACATACCCAAAGCTAAAGGCATCGTCTCCCCTGGTCCTTCCCTTGACAATTATCACTCCAAGCAAAGTAACAAGCAAACCAAGAGGAAAAGCCTGTTTCTGTCCTGGAATGCTGCGTATCAACAGTGGTGCCATGGAGTGCCATTGCTGACGCCAGAAACCATCCCCCGACACCTGCCCCTTTCCAGGTCCTGGGAGTCTCCATCCTCCTCCCCCAGGCACGACACCCCTACATTCCCTGCCCAGACGATGGCAGTTGTTTGCTGCCTGATTTCTTCCTGACCCCTCTGGCCCTTCGACACCACTGTGGGAAGCGTCTCCTGACAAGGTGGTCACCGTGCTGCGGAGGCCCTGTGAGGCTAGCACTACTCTGCCTACAGGGTCCCATCCACCCAGCCTGGCTCCACCTCTGCCCCTCGTCCCAGCTCTCCTTGTTCACACTTTCCACTCACACCAGCCTTCCTCAGTGCCTTGGGCTCTCCGGCTCCTCCTCGTTTGGGAGATCCTCCATGTGCTCGGCCCTCTGCTTAGCAGGCCTGTGTCTCCCACGTCCCTCTGCCCTTGGCCTGGGCAAGTTTCAGTTTCATTGTCCCTTTCAAAGGCAGTGTAAAATGCTTCCAGGACATATAGTTACATGGAATTTGCTCAAGTTTTATAGCTGCTATCACCATAAAAGGCAAACCATTTTTTTGTGCAAGTATTTCTCTCCTCTCTGCCTCACTTACTGAATTGTAGACTTACACAAGGGGCTGTGTGGGCTCCTTTAGTGATGTGTCCCCAAGCCTAGGGTTGTGCTGGACATAGCAGCCACCCAGCTGCACGGCTGGACCACTGAGTGGTTGATGAGCTGAAGGAGATCATCTCTAGCCCATCCTCAGAGCCCGACGTCGTTCCGCTGCATACCAGACATGCTGGGACCTGCATTCTCCTTCCTTCTACACTCTCCCCTCCTTCAGCGCTCCTCATTCATCAAGGCTGCCTCACTCATCTACCAAGGGCAAGGGGAGTATTTCTGGGGGCTGTTGCCTCCATGCAATGACTCTCAGGATAGCTTTAAGGATTTGGTGGGTGCCCACAGCATGATCAGATTCACGAAATGTGCCACTCACTCTCCTTTTCTCCTGGTGACCATCAGAAAGAAGAGTTTCCTTTTTAGCGTTTCTGGCCTCAGTGGTTCGATGGCCATTATAGTGCCCCTAACAGCTGTTACTCCTTGCAAGAGTGAATCAGAAATGAAGCTGAGCTTGGGCTTAATGGAAATTGTCCCTTGAAAGGTTTGAATTTGGAACATTTATTCTCCATTAATTTGAAGTAGACTCTAAATTGAGCAAAACAGTCTCTGTCTTTCCTTTTAGTTGCAGGATTTTGCTGACAAATGGAGACCAAAACTGTCCAATGAGATTGCAGACACCGTGGTCTGCACAGCTCACGTCATTCCAGTTGGTTCTGGACCCCAGTGAGCTCTGCTGGTGCTGAGTGTGGAAGACACTGTGAAGCCCTGTTAAGCTGAAGCAGACGGCACACCTCACGTCCTTATCAGACACCAGGAAAGACACACAGAGGCAGACGTGTGGGAAAGGCCAGAAGCTTCTGTCCTGAATGGGAAGGGGTGTCTTAAGAGCCCCCTCGTGCACCTCGCTCCTTTCTACAGACAGGCTTTCTTCTTGCATGGCCTGACTTGAGGACCAGTGGCAACCCCAGCATGTTCGAGGTGGGATCCAGTTGGGAGTGGGGACTTGAAGCTGTGTCTAGACCACATCACACCTTGAGGCTGAGCCAATGCCAACCAGCGCATGATCAGAGCATGCAGGTGGAGGGATGTGGATGTGTAACTTGCCTGTGAGCACGCAGTGTATCAACGGTGGGCTTGATCTGAAGTGCAGCAGTCTTGCTCCAGAAATCACACTGCACCTGCTGGGCCAGCCCGTCTCCAACCCTTAGATAAACGAGGGTCGTGGGCAGGCACAGGCAGAGGGACCATTACGCATCTGGAACTGGTGAGGGTTTGAATCGAATGCTGCGCAGGCTATCTTGTGTGTTGTCGATGGGGAGTCTAAAATAGAACGTCGCTGTGTAACTGACTTTAAGTGACTATGTTAAAAAAGACATAACTACTAATTGTTCTGTGATGGCTTATAGTTTACAAGCAAATTTTGCACTGTTTTTTTTTTTTTTTTTGCTTTCTTTGTGTCTGGCCTGGGCTTTGAGTTTTGTGGGAGAGAATCCCATCGCTCCATGGACTCCCAGCCCCCGGGGCCGCCAGGGAACACGTAGACTCCCCTTTACTTACGCATCCTCCTTCTTTTCCATTCCCCTTTGCCAGTGGTCCAAACACGTGTACCTGGTGTGTCAGTGCTCTGGGGCAGACATAAAAGGATTTTAATGTTTTCTTACCGTTGCCTTCAGCTGTGCTGCAGCCCTGTTCCGGCGTCTCACTGGCAGCGTGGCAGAATCCGGTAGGTTTCTGGTTGGTCGCTTTTGTTTAGACAGTGGTCCAACTTGAGCTTCTGTCCGTCTCCTCCCCTGGCCCCATGAGACTGCAGCCACTCTCCACGAGGGGCCAGACCAACTTTTTCCCTCTTCTTCCCGCCCTTCCTGGGTCCCTGTGTCCCCTGTGAGGGGGGCGGGAGGGCCGTGTGGGGAAAGGGCCATGGGAGCCTCAGTCACCTGGCTGCTGAGCAGGTCCTTGCTGTCCTGCTTGTTTGGTGCCATCCTCGGGTAGGTGCTTGCGAATTACCTGCAGGGGCCACCGCAGAGGACTCTCCGTGCTTCCTTCCCTGTCCTGGAGGAGTCGCTTCATCTGACCTCATCCAATGCCCTGTCACCTGACTCCAGGCAGCCCCTTGCTCCTGGGATCCCCTTGCCCTGGGGCAACCCACCCTCCCCCTAGGCAGAGAGCACAAAAGCTCTGAAGTCTTTTTTTTTTTTTTTTTAAGACACAGTCTCACTCTGTCACCCAGGCCAGAGTACACTGGCACGATCTCAGCTCACTGCAACCTCTGCCTCCCGGGTTCAAGTGAATCTCCTACCTCAGCCTCCCAAGTAGCTGGGATTATGGGCATGCGCCTGGCTAATTTTTGTATTTTTAGTAGAGACATGTTTTCACCATGTTGGCCAGGCTGGTCTCGAATTCCTGACCTCCAGTGATCCACCTGCTTCAGCCTCCCAAAGTGCTGGGATTACAGGCCTGAGCCACGGCTCCTGGCCAAAGCTCTGAAATCTTGACTCTCCTCCCTTCCCCTTCCTGGTGCTGCTGCCTCTGTGGGCCTGGGCAGGGGAGTCCTGGAGTGATGGTGGAGGCGGAAGAACCAGCGAGCCCCGTCTTACATATTGAGGGCCGTCTGTTCCTAGCTGTTCGCAGCTCTTTTGAAAGGTGAGGTGTTGAGGGGTTTGATGTCGCTGTGTCCTCAGCCTTGGGTTCTGGTAGCCCATTTAATACAATACGCCTGGTGTGGTGGCTCACACCTGTAACCCCAGCACCTGGGAGGCCCAGGTGGGCGGATCATAAGGTCAGGAGATCCAGACCATCCTGGCCAACCTGGTGAAACCCCGTCTCTACTAAAAATACAAAAAATTAGCTGGATGTGGTGGTGCGTGCTTGTAATCCCAGCTACTCTGGAGGCTGAGGCAGGGGAATCGCTTGAACCCAGGAGGCAGAGGTTGCAGTGAGCCGAGTTTGTTCCACTGCACTCCAGCCTGTTGACAGACCAAGACTCCATCTCAAAAAACAAAAAACAGATAGAGTTGCCCTCCAGATCTGCTACAAATGTGGTGCTCCCTCAACACCTGCTTTCCCAGCCTCTGCTTCCTCTGATCCTGTTCCAGGATGGCTGTCGGTGTGTCTCTGCCCCTCTTTCCTACTTCCCACCAGCCGTAGGGGATGTGGCCTGACCTCTCTAAGGGTCTCACCTCCTCCCGCCCCCTCTCCACCTGCCTCCTCGACGATGTTCCCTAGCTCCCTGACTGTCAGTGGTTCACTGGCCGTGGTGGCCTGGGTCGCCTGCTTTAATGTTTGGGAGTTGTGTGTATTTTTCACCTGTGAAAAGGTAATGTATCCCAGTAACTGAACGTAGGAAACACTTCAGCAAAACTTTTGAGACTAGAGATTTCCGTGAGACAATTCGTGGAAAATATTGTCCTGTTTAATAGTTACTGGCCTATTTGATTTTCACTTTCTTTTGAGTCAAGTTTGTCCTCTTGCACATTCTAATTAGAAGTTTTCACAGCTCTTTGATAACACCGTGTTGCATTTGGGGCATATAACTCAACCAGACTGTCACGCTGGGCTCGCCGTCTCCCTGCGTCCGTGTGCGTTAGGGTGGGGTTTGGAGTTTGAATCTTGTCCTTTGGCAGGTTGTAAAGGGCCGCTTTGCATTCAACGTCTGTTCTTCAATCAATTAAAATATGGTGTCTTCTTACAGCACTGCAGAAAAAAAAAGCATTTATAGGAAGAAAGAAAACCGTCTTACACCATCTAAATTCTTAGAAAGGCTGGCTTTTTCATGATTTGTTTCTTCTAAAAAACAAAAAAGCCACTGCATTTGTCCATCTAAAGTGGGGATCTATTTAAATGATTGCAGACCAGATGCATTTGCAAGCCTTTCAAGAGCAACATCTCCATCAAGAAACTGCTTAAATAAAAAAATTATTGCCATTTTCAAGTTGAGGGATGCGGTGTGTATAATTGCAGTGGTTAATGTATGCATTTAGTGAAGTGTCTCTATCTCCTGGAAGGAGCTCGACCATCAGTTTGGGATGCAGTAAATGTGAGAAAGAAACAAACCCTGTTGTGTACGGGTTAAAATCCCCAGGCTTCCCATCGCACCTCTGTTAATCAGCATTTAGCTAGCGTCAGCTGTTTGACCAACTCTTTGCTAAATGCCAACGTCCAGTTATGCCGCAGGGGAGCCTACAGTCAAGTGGGGGAAGAAGGCTGGTCCCTGAGGCTGGTGGTTGGGACCAAGGGCTTTGAAGTTAGGCAGCCCAGGGTTTCAATCTCAGCTTCTTTTAACTGATGGCAGACATGGGAAATTTTCCTGAACCTTCTGAACTTGGATTGTCCTACGTGTTACATGGAAATGATAATCACAATCATCGTGTCAACAGGCTGGGGCAGTGGTAAGCTTTTAAAGGCGTTGAACTTGTGAATTGTGAGGACATGATGGTTCTAGCCAGTTGTTTAACTGTTAATCCGTGCCACTAACCAATGACCTAGAATCTCCAAGGCTGCAGACAAACTAGGGGAAGGAGAGGGGGACTCGACAAGTCTCTGAGGGCAGATCAGACTCAAAAAAGTGACAGGGATTTTATGCCCCATTTGTCCAGACCTTGTTACCTGGTTCCCTTGCTGATCTCCCTATAGGTGGGTTTAATCTTGCAACTGTTAAAACCATTTTAATAACGTGAGGTACATACTGTGTTTTTATAAAATTGGTTGTCTAGAACCTGATGATGTGATATCCCTACGGCCTCATCTCTAAGCAGTGATCCAGATTGTTCTCAGAGAGATACTTCCTCAGGTTGTGTTCTTCAGGAAGCGAGAAGGGGACACAAAACTCTGCCCGATCATCCATTTCCCTACATGCCTGCTTGCTTCCAGGTCTCTCTCCAAACTTGGAAAATCTCCCTGGCACCTGCGCTGTGCTGCCTCGCCCTTTCACTGTCCTCAGACCCTGGCTTAGCTTCAGAGACTGCTGGTTGGAGTGCAGAGTGTGAGGATGGAAGAAACCATGGGATGGAGAGTGGTTTCTCTGAGCCGGCAAGGGGAAGGCGAATCCAGGCCACACTCATGTACATTTAGAAGTCCGTGTGTCCATTTCACGCCACACACAGCATCCCACCCGGTCAACGGAAGACACTGGTCCTTCAGCTTCCAGGTGAAGCCCTCATGGACCTGGGAGGCTGGGCGTCCACAGCGCAGTCTCCATGATTGCTGCAGGGATCAGGACAGCTTGCTTGGTCACCTGGATGTGGCCATCCTACCCCAGGGGGCATGCAGAGTTGGAGATCGTTGAGTGAGGTGCGCTGGGGGCCAAGACGCTCTGCAGAGCTGCCCCATCCCGTGTGGGTCTGTCCCTGTGCCACTGTGCCTCCTTCATCTGTGTGGTAACTCACAGAAATAATGAAGGGTCTTCGCCCTCCCCTTTGGCCTGTGCTTCGCCTGTCCTGTCTGTCACCTGCGGCTGCCGTGCACTCTTCTCGTTCCCCTCCTCCCTCCCTTTACTTTCCTTATGCATTCCCTTTCTTTTCCTGATGCCTTTTGTAGTTTCCTCGAGGATCCCACAGCTGTCAACAGTGATGAGAGTGAAGACTTCCGTTCTGCCCACTGGCTAGGACAGGTACACCATCTTTGAATCTTTGGTCATTTTTATTCTCAAGAGATGCTACACCCAGTGCCGTCTCTGAGATTCAGAGAAACACCATGCAATCGAGGTTCTCTGTGTGCCCTATGGAGAAGTGAGTTCATTCTTGACATCTGCCTTTTGTCTGTAAGCATCCCCACATTCAGTGTTGAAGACAGTTAGTGGTGTGCACCATCTGAGACAGGTGTGGAAGGGAGGGTCATAGGGAATTCGAAATACATCATCAAAACTCAACTCTGAGATCATCCTTGGTGTCTCACATTGCTATTAGCAATGAAAGAGCTCCACGGGAGTGAATGACACCCACCATGCTCAGAAGCTTTCTTAATGTTGTTCAACGCATCATTTAACATTCATGGCGTTTCTGTTATCAGTTTCAGCAGTATGTGAGAATGAGAGCAACCTGGAAAGGTGATGATAGGGCCCCACGGATTTAAGTTAGCCCTCAGATTTCAAATGGAACCTGGAAACAGAACAAACCCAGAGGACTGAGTGATAGACACGCACATGGGTGTCAGGCTCTCCCATGGAAAAAGGACTGGCCAAGGAAGGACTGAAGGGAAAATGTAGACATCAGAGGAGAAACCGAGTCACATGTGCAGTGGTTATATTTTACGAAATATTGCATTTTTATCAAAAAATGATGTAGAACTTACATTGTAGGTATAAAGTAATACTAATAAGCCAAACACTCGTACACCCACTACCCAATTTGTGAAAGCGAACGCCAGCAGTTCTTTGAAGTCTGCCATGGGTCTCTCACGCTGCGTCATCCTCCCTTCCTGAGATCATCGGAGTCAACTTTTGTGGATACAAATCCTTACTCGTTTTCATTTTCTTTTGTTACATATATACTCAGCCCTAAACAGTATTTTATTTGGTTTGCAGGATTGTTGACTTTATATAATTGTCATTGCACTATACGCATTATTTTGTGGTTTGCTTTTTTGCTTAATGTTAAGTTTGTGAGATTCTTCTATGGTGACGAATGGAAGGAATCATAGTTCATTCATTTTTACTGCTTTATAACATTCTGTTAAATGGAGATGAAATTATTTACCCATTCCTCTGTCAGTGAATTATGTTCAGTTTTTTGTTATTACAATAGCTTCTATAAATATTCCTAAACGTGTTTCCTGCTGCATATGGGCAAATATTTTATGTATATATTTGTTTGTATATATATATATATATATATATATATATATATATATATATGTGTGTGTGTGTGTGTGTGTATATGTGTGTGTGTGTATTTCAGGGTATAGGGTATGCAAATCTTTTAATTTAATGAGGGAATGCTTATTTGTTTTCAAAGTGCCTGCATCATTTTGCACTCCCACCAAAAATTCAATTGCTTCTGCTACCTGTCAAAAGTCTCTACTGTAAGATTTTAAAATACTTTTCACGGCTGGTGGGTGTGAGATGGTCTGTATGGTTCTGGCTGCCCGTTTCCATGATTACTAGTGAAGCTCAGCATTTTTTCATGTGTTCATTGGTTCCTTTTTTTTTTTTTTTGCAAAAGTTCTGTTTTGAGTTATTTTTCTTATTTTTCTGTTGAGCTGATTATAGATTTTTGTTGACTTGAGAAGTTATTTTTTCTTTTACATATTCTAGATTTTTGTTATTTTAAAAAAAAATCATTGCTACATAGCTCCATGCTTTATGGTGTATCTTATCAGCAGATGATTTTATTTTAACATAATCAAATATATCTTTTCTTTTATATTTTTGCTTCTTGTTTAAAAATCCTTTCCAACTTCAAATTCATAAAGATATTCTGCTAATTTCTAATTTTCTTTTCTTTTTCTTTTTTTGGGGGGTGGGGGAGTTGGAGTCTTGCACTGTCGCCTGGGCCAGAGTGCAGTGGTGTGATCTCAGCTCACTGTAACCTCCACCTCACAGATTGAAGCAACTCTCCTGCCTCAGCCTCCCAAGTAGCTGGGATTACAGGCGCCAGCCACCACGTCCAGATAATTTTTTGTATTTTTAGTAGAGACGGGGTTTCACCATGTTGGCCAGGCTGGTCTCGAACTCCTGACCTTGTGATTCACCTACCTCAGCCTCCCAAAGTGCTGGGATTACAGTTGTGAGCCACTGCACCCAGCATCTTTTTTTTTTTTTTTTTTTTTGTGACACAGTCTTGCTGTGTTGCCCAGGCTGGTGTACAGTGGCATGATCTTGGCTCACTGCAACCTTCACCTCCTGGGTTCAAGCAAATATCGTGCCTTAGCCTCCAGAGTACCTGGGATTACAGTCATGTGCCACCACGCATAAGTTTTGTACTTTCAGTAGAGACAGGGTTTCACCAAGTTGCCCAGGCTGGTGTGAAACTCCTCTCCAAGTGATGTGCCTGCCTCAGCCTCCCAAAGTGCTAGGATTACAGGCATGAGACACTGCTCCCAACCATTTTCTGCTAATTTTCATCTTAAGGTTTTATTGTTCCGTTGTTCATATTTAAATCTATAATCAACAGGGACTGGCTTTTGGCAAGTGTAAGCATGATTAAATTAGTGGAGTATAACCGTAGTAATTTATTCATTTCCTGCTGGATAGTATTTCATTACGTAAATCAGCCACATGCATGTATTCATTATTCTATTGTAGGACATTCGAGTTTATTTGGAGTTTAGGACTATGTTAACTGCTGCAGCAGTGAACATTCTTTACATTTTATTTGAGGTTCAAGTGCATATGTGCATCTATTGAGCAGATACCAGGAAGTGGAATTCTTGGGTCATAGGGCACTATATGTTCAACTTTTGCAGGTGATAGCAAACAGTTTTCTCAGGTGTTTGTAACATTGTAACCCCCAACAGAAGCGAGAATTCCCACTTGTCCAGATCCTTGTCAACACTGGGTATTGTAACCCCTTCTATGTTAGCTCTTTCAATGAATGGATAGTGGTCTCTGTTTGCATTTCCTGACTGGGAAGGTCGCTGAGCACCCTTTTGTATATTTTTTCAGAACTTGAATTCCTTATTTTGTCCATTGCCTTTTCTTTCCTACTGTCTTTTTTTTTCTGCTGCATTATCTGTCACTTTCACACTGTTGGAGGGAGTTCTTATGAAATATTTGTTGGTTATGGTGTTGTAAATGTCTTCTCTCAGTCAGCTTGCCTTTTCAGCTTTAATGATGACTTTTAATGTACACAAATTCATAATTTTAAAGTAGTCAAGTTTATCAATCCTACCTATTTTAGTTCATAATTTTTATTTTCTATTTAAGAAAACCTCCCCCACTCCAAGCCGTGAAAACACTATCTGATGTTATTTTCTAGAAGTTGTGCTGTTGGCTTTTTACAGTTAGGTCTACATTTCAATCAACTCTGCATTAATTATGGAAAATGCCTTTCCTCTCTGCTCTGCAGTGCCGTTGTGCCATAAAACAGGTGTCTGTGTATGTTATGTGTGTATGGGTTTATTTCTGGACTTTTTATTCTGTTTCATTGGTATATGTATCCTCATGTCAGTACCAGTTTGTGTTAATTACTTCAGCTTTATAGTCAATGTGGACATCAGGTGGAGCAAGCTATCTCCTTATTCTTCCTCTTCCCGACCATCCTGCCTAGTCTGGGTCCTTTGCCTTTCCATTTAGATTTCAGACTAAGCTTATAAGTTCAACAGAAAATTTGTAATTTTAGTTGGATCGTTTTGAATCAATTTGAGAAAAATTGACATTTTATAATATTGCCTTTAAATCAAATGAACATGTTCTATTCCTCTGTTTATTCAGCGTTTCCTTAATTTCTCTCAATCATGCTTTCATGTAGAAAGATCTTGCATATTATTTATTAGATTCATTCTTAGGTACTAGATATAGCTGACATTATTGTAAATGGTATCTTTGTAAAATGTATTTTTAAACTCTGACTCTAGGTAGAAACACAGATGGTCTTTACACATTGAATGTGTACACAACAACTTTACAGACCTCTCCTGCTCACTCTAATGGTGTGTTTGAACATAACTTTGAATTTTATTATGCATACATAATCATATCATCTGTGAATAATAATTGTTTAATTTCTTACTCTTCACTTGCTATCATAAACACATTTTATTAAAGTAGAAAAATTTTATCAAACTAAAGTAGCTTCCTACTCTGTCCAGGTTGCTATGGTTTCATTTTTGGTGTAAAATGAGCTGCTGGTTTTCTTGGCCTTGTCCTCTGGAATCAGGATCAAGCCCCACAGAAGCAGGTGCTCCAGAAGCCAGGGCTCACCTTCCTGAGGCACGCTTTTCCTCTGACGCTGGATGCCTGTGTCTCGATGCATGTTTACAATACATTCTGTCCAGTCTTTCTAATTGTTTTCAATGAAGACCTGGTTCAAACTTCCTAATCTGCTATTTCCAAAAGCAGAATTCGGTATTCTATTATTTTTAACTCCACAAATTAGTCTTGCTTTGGTAAAAGAACACAGTTAATTCTTGCTTTAACTTACTCATCATTACTCTTCTCTTTTTTCACAGACACATTTTCCATCTCAGAAGTTCCTTCTGGGATCACCTTCTTTTCTTCTCAGAAGAAGTCTTCTTGTGGGGCTCTGAAGATCTGTGGGTTCGCGGTGTCTCTGTTCTGCTCTGGTTATGGGGCTTTTGTTGGGTATGCCTCTCTAGACCCAGGATTCACTTCTCTTGGCACATTGAAGTCGTCAATCTGCTCTTTTCTGGCCACCATTGTTGCTGTTGAGAGGAGGGCTGCCAGACTAATTGTCATCCAACTTTAGATTATTTCTCTTTTCTTTCTGGCTGCTTTTAAGACCTTCTCTGACTTTACTATTATTGTTATTTTTGGGATAGAGTCTCACTGTGTCTCCCAGGCTGGAGTGCAGTGGTGCAACCTCTGCCTCCCTGGTTCAAGCAATTCTCCCACCTCAGTTCCTTAGTAGCTGGGACTACAGGTGCACAGGTGAATGCCACCATGGCCTGCTATTTTTTTTTTTTTTTTTTTTTTTTTTTGTATTTTTAGTAGAGACGAGGTTTCATCATGATGTCCAGGCTGGTCTTGAACTCCTGGTCTCAAGTTATCTGCCTGCCTTGGCTTCCCAAAGTGCTGGGATTACAAGCATGAGCCACCACGCCCAGCACTTTTTTGACTTTACCATTTTATAATTTCTGTATGGCAAGCTGTAATGAGATTTCTTTTCATTTACTCTCTGGAATTTGTTGTGTTTGTGATTCTGAGAATTCATTTTCTTCACGTGCGTGGAAGCCTCTCAGACGTTGTATCTTCAAATATTGCTTCTTCACCGCCAGTCTTTGCATTCCTTTCTGAAACTTCCATGAGCTACGTGCCGGATTTCGCACCCGATGAGCCGAGTGCTAGGCTTCTCCATCTTGCCTGCCCTCTCTTTCACTTTTTCCGTTTGTCTGTCTCTTGATGCAATGTTCTGGATGCCTTATGGAGATCTGTTTTCCCACTCACCAGTTATCTCTGCACCTGGTTTAATCGGCTCTTCAATCCCATGCATTTTAACTTTAACATATTGTTAATTTCTTCAGGAGATTTTCTGTTTGTTTTTAATCTGCACGATCATTTATCTTTTATTCGTTGTTAATATTTATCTCTCTTTTCTTTTGTTCATATAATTATTTTATATTTCAAATGTAACATTCTAATATCTGAACTTTTGGGGTCTGATTCTGCTTTTTGTTATTTCTCGCAATTATTGCTCAAGTTCCTTTATTTCCCTGTTTTATTATTTATTTGTTGATTGGTTAGTTTGTCTCCTTATGATTGAGACTTCCCCTTTTGTGGGGAAAGATTCGGATTTGCTTCTTTCGGGAACCTGGGAGACTTCTTATCTGGGACCCCTTTAATCTGATTCTCAGCTTGTGTTGCTGCGCCATGCAGACAGTTAGATGGTGACTCTCAAAATCAACACATCAACGTCTTGGGGAGCTGTGTCCCATTGCAACCAGAGCCAGGGCTGGGAGACTCAGGTTCTCTTGCTCTCTTTGCTTGGAAGTTAGAATTGCCTTTTATTTTCTGCCAGGATGTGGCCCTGCAGGAGTTCTGGCTTCCTATCCTGCCTCCCTGCAGGGGTGCCAGTCCCTGCAGGCAACATCGACCCTGGGTATTCGCCAGGCTTGGTGCTCATCTAATTTTAAATATTGGCTTTGCTGGCAGCCCTGGGTATTATCTTAATTTTTAAAGCTCATTTGTGTTCTTGAGACAATGTCTTCTGTAATTTTCCAGCACTGTTTACATTTGTGTGGTAGCAGAATACCTTGCAGTGACTAAGTTATGCAGCTAAGTTGACTTGGAAGTATTCCCATAATTCCCTTCCCTGTATGACTCCTGAATAGAATTGGCCAATAGAAAAAGTCGTATGTAATTTTAGAAGGTGGAAACAGAGTGAAAGCCATCGTGGTCAGATTGAGAGGCAGATGCAAGGAATCCAGCAGTCACAAGCATGTCCTTCCACTTCTTCCATCCAGGTTCACCTCTGGTCTCTCATGACTAGCCCTGCTGGCCCACAGGGACCCACAGCAACCCCACGCCCTCCTCCAGACCGAGCATTGGCCTCCTGTGTCCTTTGACACCAGCTCCTCCTCGCAGCCCCACTTGGGTTAGATGTGTCTGGGTGCCCAGATTTCCCTGCAATGCACACTGTTGAGGTGGTGGGCTGGCCTTCCAGCTCTGTGTTTATGCAGCGTGGACCGGTTCCTGTGATAAATGTTAGTCCACAATGCTCATAGTGTTTCTTCTTCCCAGACCGAAGGTTTCTGGGATGTGTAGTCTACAGTATTGCCCCAAACAGAAAGCCGAATGCAGAGATTTGTGCATTTTGAAAATTCGCAGAACTTTTTCTGCAAATTTGATGATATTTAAGGATCTTCACCTTAGAAAGCAAGCAAAAGTATATACCAACAAAAATTGGCCTACATTTTAGGGATCATAAGTAAAGAATCTCTGGTGAATTGTTGGAGGCAAGTACTTTTTTGACTATGGTCTAATGATAAAATCATAGAAAAAAGTCAGTCACCTGGCATTAGATGTATTTGAATTTTCCCCATAACTTGTTTTCCTCTTTAAAAAGATAAACTAATCGTTTTTATCACACTTTCTAAGATGAATTATTTATTTTTATTTCTCCTTTAAACCACACTTGACATCATCTTTCCTTGGCTTAATGCTCAGGTTTGTCAAAAGTATAAAATCTTGTAATATGAATATATGAAGGAAATTGAACGATCATCTTTGATCACAGACTCAGTGTTGGAAGAGAAATTGTAGATTATCTAAATTCAACCTCTTCTGGGGTTGGGCTATTCTAGTTTTCATTGGTAACTTCTGAGTGGTGGGGCCTTCCCAAGGACTCACATGCTGATGGTGGACAGCTAGAAAAACCTCCTGAGACTGATGGCCACTCTCCCTGATGGCTTCCGTCCTTCAGCCTCAACACTCACAGGCGAGAGTAGAATTGTTCTTCCAGATAACAGCCCTCTGGGCATTTACAGTCAGCTCCCCTATATCTTTGCATCCTTTCCTGTGGGGTTCCTCTCCTGCCTCTTTACTTCTCCCCATGTGCAGGGGTTTTTAGTGCAGACCCATCCAGCCTGCTTGTCTAGAACGGCCTCTTATTTTATGAATAGCTCATCTGCAATGTGAGGGCTACACCCCAGCTTCTTAAATCAAGGGATTTTTCCTTACTCCTTTTAACCTTACACATGAGCTGCGTTGATGCTGGTTGCATTTCAGACAAATGTGAGGGAATGATCTCTCCCTAGTGATGTGAATAAAAGCTATGGCAGTGTGAATGAAAACTGGGAAGGGTGTGTTTCTGTCTGGCTGTGGCTTATTGTTTAAAACCAATTGTAGTTCAAAGGGAATGAAGAACAAAATCTAAATGTTAATGACTTCAACAAAGTGTCTGAAGAAGGATTGTGTTAGGGCTGGAGTATGCTGTGGGACAGGATAAGGGAATGTTTAAAAAAGGAAGGTGACATGGCAATTCCCTTCTAGAGATCTAAGCGAGAGATGGTTAGGCAGGCAAATTCCCTTCGTACAAGCTAACGCAAACTTTGATGTTGCAAAAAATCATACCTTTAACTCATATAATGTACTTGCATTAGAACGAGTCTGTTGTCAAAATCAGAGGTTGGATTAGCATGTACATCATCTGCTCTTAACCTCCACCTTGGCGCTTTCTCAGGAGTTGCCCGCCTACAGTTGGCAGATGGCTCTAGCTTTCAAATAATGAGCTAAGTTCAGGCACCTGCTGAATGGATTTTGGCACAGAACATCTTCACTATCATACTTCCAACTTGTCACATCAGTAAAATATGCGGTGATAGGACACAGAATTTTGCCGCGTAAAGAGAGTAATTCAGAAAACCACATCCATCTTTGTCAAATGTCACAACGGAGTAGGTGGCTGTGAGAAGGAAGTCCTCACTGGACAATCTTCACTCTTCTTTGATTTCTTGTGATTTGGTAGATTTTTCTGTTGGGGCTGGGGTGGTGAGGAAGCTAGGAGAGTGTTTCGTCAAGTCTCTTACATGGGCTTCTGAAATGGACCTTGGGTAACCTCACATTTCATACCACATTATGCATTTGACTGAAAGGTGTCATACAAAAGTATGTATGTACTGAAAACTATAAAATACTGCCAAGAGAAATTAAATACTTAAATAAATGAAAATACACATATTATTCATAGGTTAGAGACTCAGTATTGTTAAGATGTCAATTTTCCCGAAATTGATTTAGAGA